>JAANSN010001843.1:0-29007 GCA_036850665.1 Dicranocentrus wangi | reverse complement strand
GTCATGGGCACACTCCCTCCAGGCATTTCTATGGACGAGATTTTTTATCTTTCATAATTTCTACTACGATCTGTGATTTGTTATTGTTTATATTATAAACATGTTGAAATAAAAATTATCAATCTTGTCATTTAAAGCTCCCTGGTATGAACTGAACTTCCTATTTTGAAAAACATTTAGCATTTAACATTTAATTCACAAATATTCAACAGGTTTAAAGGTAGATTCTAGCATAAATGCAAGGGTCGTTAGACAATATATTATGTTTCCGACTTGTACCAGCCACCTTTACTTGAGAACGATACTATCTATCTGTTGCCAGAGGGTATGTATGGGAAGAAGTTGAAACGGACTACTGCAATGCCACAGCAGATGCACATGTAAGAATTGCCAAAGTTGTAAGCTGAAACTGAAGGGCAAGAAATGCTGGGGTTTGGCGATAAATCCAGTGGAATATAAAATAAATTGGGTAGTGTTTGAGCTGAAAAGAATGACAGTAGAAAATTGTCATTTTCATTTGTACAACTGCCTAAACATCATTACTTTTATTATGTGTTTTGGTTAGTTTGAGTTCAGTTTAGATTCGCTTCTCAAATGCATATATACGCCTTGGTTGGAGTACGCATGAAGGGAGCCTTTCATACATTTGATAATCACATTTCTTTCCTATTCTTAATTAATTGTTAAAGTAGTAATTATTTGTGAGCAATAATAAAGTATGACTTTTTATCATTAAGTCATGTGTATGGCTATATGGTATAGTGGATATAGGTATTAGATTCAGTGAAAGTAAATAAAGAGCTTTAACTACGTTTCCAAAATTATAATCCAGTCAACTTCACAACCATTGCTTTGCCTTTAGAAACTCCAACAAAAACGCTTTTATAAAAATAAGAAAACAATATCATTTATGCATTCAGCCAAATAACAATTTGGTATATTAATATTTGATCTATACAGAGAAATATTGTGACAACCGTCAAGCAACGTTAACCACCACGACAAAACAAGCAACAGACAAGGTAATACTTATATTGGCAGAGATGCTGTGATGGCTAAACAGCGAATTATATGGATACATGCGGAAGTTTGACATGTATAGTGCGTATCATTTTCCAGACAAGGAAATTATACCTTTTGTTTGCTGGTCTCGTCGACTGATCCATGTGAGTCTGTATAATTACTAGTCATTTGTGTCAGTAGCAGTGAGTTACGCATTCTTAGCTGATAATTACCCCGAACCTTGAGGCAGCATTAAACTGATGACGCTCATTAACTAACCGAATCCCTTATGGAATCATGTGTATGGTTGACAATAAAATTAATTGGATAATACGCCGTATATTTGTAGAATCGATCCCATAATGCATTCCATCACCAGCATAACTTAACTACCCGACATATAGTCAGTGAAGACAACATCCTCTGCTGGAAACCAGAAACTTAGATTATATTTGCAGTTTAGTAATAACATGGACAAATCTAAACGTGCTAGTGTCGTGACGTCGTTGTTGCTATAAAGGATGCGTAGGTATGTTGCCCAGTCTGCTAATCCGCCCCGCTTGAATGAAGTTATATCTCGTCAATCCTATAAACTTTAACAAATTTACCTACTTGTAAACATAGATTAGTCTTGTACGAAAAGGGAAAGGGTGGTATGCGTGCGTGTGTATATGGGGTTAGCTGAAACAGAGATTTCTTCACGGCATGTGTTCCGCTTCCTGCTACGTGAGTAAAATAAAGAAAGCGAAGGACAGGTTTTTATGGCAATCATGTGGCAACATCAATACCGTCAATCGCAACACAACCCTCAGCCTTTCTTCACTGCCAATGACAAACAACTGTTACGCTGATGAAAAAGCTTTGCAGGCAGAGCAAGTGATTCCGTTACTTCCCACACGTTGATGGATCCGCATCCGCATTACCTTTTTCCATTCCTGGTTTTAATCCTAATGAAGTTAGGCGCACGACTGCATTAAATGACTAAAGTACATGCAAACCCGGATGAAGGAAATGGCCTCCTCTGGAGGTGATTGTGACACGTTAAAATTAAAAGGACACGACAGGATCGGAAGTACTCCTCTTTTGGCAAATTGCTTTTCTCGCTCACTTTCTCTGTCACCTTTTCAGTCTGGCATTTTCACTGTCACTTTGAAAGTTATCTATCCAAACATAAGTATAGGAGTAGGTATCATTCAAAGTATCATCCAACCTGTTCAAAGCTACAGGCACTTTGGGTGCTTTTCCAGTAAAACTGGAAATTGTATCTGTTCATTGATCTCGTATATTTTGCGAAAATCCAATTTATGATTCTGTTGTAACATAGCCCTGATGCAATTTTAACACATTATGTTTAGTAGGCACCGCTGTCGCTACGAATGTTCGTCACCCCCACGTGTGCAGAAAGGGGCAATTCCTGAGGTGAACAACCAATCACCAAAGTAGTAGGCACACATCATGACATCATTAAAACCTGCTGACTAAATACAACACGGCACGACATTGACATAAAAGTGACATCGCTGACTTGTTTGTTTTGTAGTGACCAAAGAAGCACAGCTTGTACGCCTAATTGTACGGATAATCCGGGGAATGATTATGCTAAAGCAAGATTCCGAAGTTGATCCAGTTCAAACAAAAATCTCATTTGATGTGGTTAGATATAAGATAATATGCATACATATTTCTATATATCCGTACGTTCATTACCCTCTGACACAACAAAATGTAGAAAAATTATGTAAATATTTATAACGAAGCAAATCTAATTTTGCTTTACTCTATATAATCATTAGAGGGATTAAAGAACGCGTTCCTCCAAGAGTGTTTTCGAACGTAATAGTTTTCGGACGAACTAGTTGCTTCTCCCACTCATAATTATGAGTATCGATCTCACTAGTTGCGTAATAATAACCAGAAGAATAGCTGCTACATGTTTTAAAAACCTATTTTCTACTCATATAATAAAGTATGTACCCTTGGGTAATAAAATGAGGCTTTGCAGCCTAAACAGCACAAACCTCAATATGGTCAACAACTTTAATAGTCCTGTCATGTGGACATAACCCAGTGCTAAAATGTCATTTCCCGTTTTCCCTTGCATTATTGTGTTTAATAAGGTATAACTATTTCATTTTATATGGTTTATATTTTCGCATCCTTCCTTGTGATGTTCTGATCCTGCCAAAGCAGAGAAACACAGTATTGTTCGGATTATAATGTGCATTATTTAGATTTGTTTAAGGATTTGCCAGCGGCGTATCGCCTATTGATTTTTATGGAGCAAGATTTCAAAGAATGCAAAAATATTAGAGATTTTCTCCTTCGACTGTGTGCACTTTCCCACTTTCTCAATCTACAGTTTCACTTGCTGCACCAGAAGAAAATTGATAGTTGTTATTCCCCAGTACAACATGTATACAACAGTGGATTCTCGTGTAACTCCCGGATTTGACAACAGATTTGTTTCCCTGTGTCGTGTAGTAGATTTCCGCTTCAGCTTCCCAATCAGCTTACCATTTTCAACAGTTTTTCCATCCTGCCAGTCAGCCTTTCTTTGCTCTTCGTTCGAAGCCATACACACAAGTCATATTACGCTTCCCTCTGTCCAAAAATCCAAGAGGCAGTGAAAAGGACGGGGAGACGGGAGTGCATCATCGCACCGCCTTTTCGCCAAGGAATATATACACGCAAAAAAGGGAATACTCTGGTCTTGTTAGTAATGCGATAGCATACCACCGCACTCCATGAAATAGTAGGCGTCTTTCTAGCCCATCTCTCATTCGGGTTAACTACTCGGAGTGCAACACACCGTCATCAGCCTCGACTCACGGATCGTCTCGTCGTCATAAAACTCACAATCATCCCAGCATTTGGTAGCGAGTCGAAAACTAGTTTCACATTGGAACTTGGCGTGTCGTGTCACCAGTAAGTGAAACGCTAATTATACAAACGAACAATAGTCAGTGAACCGCGAAAAGCTGATTCTGTATTCAAGGACTTCAGACGGTGCGGTTTTCTTCAGGTTTAAGTTTGCGGTGGGGTGTCAAGAACAGGAGTGGATTTTTGTCAGATAAACTTTGACCTAAGTTAAGGTGTCAGTGTAATTCAACCTTTACACTCGTTTGTTTCAAAAAATCTGGAACTGGTACAAGGTAAGATAAGATATAAAACACATGTTCATTCATGTCACATTTGAACTCATTTCATAAATCCTGGTGTTATCATTCTTGACTCGAGTCAATAAATCATTTTTTAAACTTCTTAAAGAAGCCTGATAAGGATCTCATGGCGTTGAATAACATCTGCTTATTGCCAAATTGCAAAATGCACCAAACTCGGAATTCTTTGAGTGGTTAGTATCAATCAGATCGAAAGGAAGAAAAAGGAAGCGAGCAATGGGGCATTGTGAAACTTTAAAAAAAAAACTCATGGCCGTTTTCTTATAAAAGTTAACTACATGCGGCGTTAACAACGAATACTTTAGTCAAGATTAGATTTTTAACAATTTACCAAATGCGCTAAATCCCGAAGTCAGACTTGTTTATTGAAACAATTGCAAGTGCACCTTGCTTATACTCTCATCTCCATTGGTCTTATTGTATGTGTGAGCAAACGGACATTTTTTTGATTATTATGCAAAACGATTTTTGTATACAATGTGCAGAGTCGGTCACAATAAATAATGTTCCACATTATAACCAAACTGCACCCAACTGTAAAATCTGGGCAAATTTTGGAAACAGCAGCATGCAAAAATAAAAATTTTAAGACTCAACTCACACCATAGTAGCTCAGGATCTCGAAAGGTTTATAAAGTTGGACCATATTGCTTAATATTTTAATCCAACATAATATTACATGTATATTTTTCATAGCTGAACTTTTGAGCATTGACACTTTTACAAATAAACATTTCACCGTTTTCCTTGCCTGTCGCTTTTACTTCCTGAGGAAGAAGCTATTCAGGACTCTTTGCTTTATACAATCTGCTTTCATTTCACACCAAAGCAAAGTGCAGTTTCTCACCATTGTTACATTGCATCCGCTACTCTCCCAACTCCGAAGCAGTAAATAGAAGATTGGAGGGGATGTGTTCGGAGATAAAAAACAGAAAACAAAGGAGCTTTATGGTTACCGCCGCACCCAAACGAGTTTTTCGTCTGCTCTGTCGCTCTGTTGTTTTGTCATTCATCTGTGGTGTCTGGTCCACACCCTAAATACTAAATATCCACCAGATTTATACCGTTTCCAGTTGTGCTGTATAGAAAGGGAAAACCATTTGCAGAAAATTGTAGCATCCTCCACTTGCTTTTTCCTCTGGGATAGTCATCTCCGGTTCCATTTGTAATTTACATTTGGGTCCACTCTCCACCGTCTATTGAAGCAGTTTCAAATGGAAGGAATTTTTTGCACAGCCCGTGTTTGGCAGAATACCGCTGTCAAGTGACGCCAATAAAATAAGCGAAACGGAAAACTCTGTGATGGTATGAATTTGTTGTCTTACATTGCGTTGAAAAATTCAGAGTATTCAACCTTCTACATATACAGAAACGGTAGGCCTTCTTTCACTAGACAAGTTTAAAGGAAAGTCTCAAAGACAGCTTCGCCCAAAAGCCATATATCCACTCGCTCCACAAGGAAAGCACCAATATTTGTCAAGTAAATATTAGATGATAGCACAATAAACGGACATTCCACAACATCCCAAATGACAAATGAACCTTCACTTTGAGCGCAATTGAATTGAAGGTAGTAGTAGTAGTAGGTCTCTCTTATGAAGGCCGACGTAATTGCCAGGTAGATAAACCTTGGCTTTTTCCTTATAACCACCCCCCGAAAACCATTTAGCAAACATTGTGGGTAAAACGGGACAAACAAGAAAATTGCAAGATCAAGATCGATGTTGTCAACTGCTGCTGCTCCAATAGTACAAAGCGAGAATCAAGGAATTTTACTCTAGAAAAGATAAATGTCTACATCAACGCAACTCCCTCGTAAATGTTATGTTATGATGTAGGTGTGCGTATCGTATGATGATAGTAGGCTGGGTGGAGAAAAATATTTAAACTGAGGCTGAAAAAATGTTAGCTTACCGAGCTTTTATTGCTTGTTAAACAAACGATCCAAAAAGGTATACATTACACGGGAACATTTATACACCTAATTTGAGTTTACACACATGTGATGGGTGTAAACTTTGATCTAAATATACAGCGGGGAGCTGAGTGCATCACAGAGGGAACTAATGGCAGATTCTGGTTGTTACATTCGCAAGTTTTTTTTTATCCCTATATAACTTCCTTAACCTCACAGGCTGCAGCCAACTTTTTTTCGGCCACATATGTGACGCTAAGTACACATCGTGATGGTGGGTTTTGCAATATCCCGTCCCGTAATGCGAAAAAGAATTATTGGAGAAAATGTAGGAGAACGACAAAAGGAGCAGAATGAGGAATCACGTCGGCCGCCAAATGACTAAAGCATATTTCATGGAAAAACCTGCTGTAACTTGAACGTAATGGCATACTACATTGTATTATACTATCTATATCAAATATCACGATTCAGACTTCAGACCGGAGATGAACGTACAACTTAACTGCATACGATAGTACCATATAGAAAATCCTAATGTCCAATAATAACTCGTAATGTGTACCCAAAGTCAAAGCTCGTTCGAAAAGTTGAGCCAGTATCCAAAGGAATCAAAGGCTTGTTAGCAATGGCAATTCCGATGACGATATGTATTTTTTTGGAATTCACCAAAAGGAAGACGAGTATTGCCAAACGGAAACAGCAGCATTCACAGTTTTCTCTTGCCTTCCAAACTCTGATCATGACCTCAGAGACCCAGCTCGATTTGGTGTGGTTCCTGTGAATAAACCGAGTGGCACGGGAAACAAAAAAGCAAAAACTTTGGTGGCGTACCCGAAACAATTTGAACTCACAGGTGTATATGTACGTATCGAGAAAACGTGATGCATAATAGTAACGAGAATAATAATAACGGGACATAGTATAAAATGGCCCAGGCAAATGGAATTTTTTGAAGCATAATGCATATTAAGTATATGGCTTCTTCTATTTCATTAAAAATGTATTTTCACTTTGCCCTTTGTCTCTCTTCAGTTTTTTCACCTCATTCTTTTGTGTCTAGATGAAAGAGTTTTTTAATTGCCAAATTAGCCAGAAAGAACAAAAGGATTTTTGCGCGGAAAAGTACCCTTCACTGTCCATATAGTTCGCTTTCACATTTTACTAAACAAAACGGCTCTTTTGTTCTTGTGGAGCAGCCTTGGACGTGTCAACCGCCAAGTGCACATCTTTCATTTCCATTTCACCACAAGGGATTGATTTTCTGATGGAGCGTCACCTCACATTATAACATGGCATTGAAATTCCGGCACTCAAATGCATTTTTAAAGTTTACTGTTCAAAATTTTATGTCCTCCGGCAAGGATATTTTCAGTGTGCACCATCTGCGTGACTACATATATTAATATGCTTTCCGGGAAATTTCCCTTTTTGCTTTTATCATCTTACTTCACTCCCCATCAATCAATTTATCTAGGTTGGAACAAGGGAAACGTTGAACGCATGGCCATCCTTTCTAGTCAACTTTAAAGCGCATTATGTGTCACAAGTGTGTATGTTGTTTTTTTGAATATACCGAAGATATAAAAAAACAAGTAGAACGTCGAAAGTGCGGGTACCCTTTTAGATTTACATTTTCTAGATAAATTCACACTGACTGTGAATCGGATCAGAGAGCACTCTTTTTTAAACTACCATATGTACGGATACCATGCAAATAGTGAAATATAGGGATAGGGACAGCCCAATGTATGAAAAGGGATCACATTTTACTTAGTCAGCATAACCTTTACAAGACTCAATGGAAATTACTCCAGTGGGAGGTGACGACCACAGTTTCAGAGCGAATGAAACAATATTTCTCACAAAGAAAACCACGGAATTCTAGCACATCAAGTAATATAAGGACTGGGAAGGAATTCGATCATAAATTTTTTCAGATAGTGGGCCCTCCGCCTCTGCTATCATGTCTCTTTACAACTGATGTGGTGGCGTTATATTGAGCCGTGTAAAATTGACTCACTTTACGCGATCCTGTTTCCTGTCCCAATTCGCTGGTGACTATGATTTTGTAAAAAAAAGACACAGGTATTGTAAGTGAGAATGCTTGTCGGCTGTCTGGAATTGGTTCACAGTTCATGCCAGTTCATGGGGTGAAAGTAAGTAGTTCCACATTTTTGTTTTGTATCGGTATTTCTTTTAAATTGTCTGGTGGATATGCGCCTGCAACATCTAACAGTATAGAATTTTCAAGGCCGCTCAAGTTGATGTAACCCATTTAGTATGCACACAAGGCAAACCCTTCATTTCGGAAATTGGGATCGGCTAATGAACAACAGAACTTCAAAAGTCTGGACTGGAAGACTGGTTTGTGGTTATGCTTTATCCGATTCTCTCCAATGATCCGTGTGATTGCTACACATTCCAAAGGCGGAAGTGGTTTACTGTTTCTAGTGGATATACATATACATGAAAGCCTACGTCACCCCCAGTCTGCACGTGAAGTTTTACTGGAGTCGTCCTCTGCTTTTTTATAAAAATAGGCCAGAGTTCAGCAGATCACAGTAGGCCCAGTAGTGGTAGACAATAAAAACTTTGAAACCTTTTCACATTAATTCGTTAGAGCTTAGAGAGCAAAGTTTTTTTGAGGTGAAACTAAACAGCGCAATTTTCCGGTATTTCTCTCCCGTCAAAAGTGTAATTTCCCCCTAAATACATAGTCGTCTGGAGTGACCTTTCTTGAAAGCACACTTGACAACTCTTGGTCGGAGGGAGGCTTAAGAGTTGTAGTGGCAGTGAAAGTGCCGTGCATGACAAAAATTACGGGGTTGTAAAACTTCCTTATCTTTTTTCCCTCATTATGCTCCACGTCCAACACTGTCCAACTCCATTATCCTGAGAAAGGCTGGTATCATCTCAGAAATCACGCACAAAATGCCCGTGTAGACACGTCAATGCCAACCGAGATAGCCTTCTTTGGAGGGAGCATCTACTTGTAGGACGTGTCCACTACTCTACAATAATAATAATAATAATGATACACATTGTGCAGTGTGATGATATGTATCACATATGTAGCATCTACTATCACTGAAAACTTCATCGCGACCCCTCGTCACGCGGATTATTAATACTTTGTAATTTTCTCAACAATACCAACTCGCTTAACCCTAATTTCCCATGAAGTTTATGTACATCACATACATCATCTTCGCCTATGCCCAGGATGCTAATAAGGCTTCGCTGGGAATTGAAGCGACTTTTGCATAATTGGCCCAAGACTCATTAACAAGGAGGAACGTGTCTGGAAAGGGAATACTTTTTCTCCGTATTATATTCCCCCCGAAGAATGAATTTGCACGAAGCCCTTGTTATAAAGCGTGTTCAGCAACTCTAAAAAGGTAAATTTGAAAGTTTTTCTTGTGACCAGGACTGGTGATAGCATTCCTATTCTTAGTCCCACTGGTGGGACTTTTTAAGGATGCAGCGTGCAAAGAAAATTTTTCTCTCCATTGTGATATCCCTATTCAAATTTTTCCCCCTTTTTTCCAGTTTAAACAAATCTCGGAACAAAAGCATAATAATAATGCATGGCACTTGGCACAGTAGTACATTCAAAAACTTTCAGTTTCCCATTCCCTTTTTTGAAGCTGTCTCATTTGCTGAGCGTTGTAAATCAGTGTAAATCACATTTTTATGACGTGACTGATCTCCCCGAAAGTACAATCAAGGCGTACGTACTATTTGACAAGATTTCATTCAGTATGTGTTTCTCTGGTGTTCTGAAACGGGTTTCGAGAATGAAAGAGTTCGTTTGTACTTCCCCCTCTTGTACTCTCTTTTTGTGCTCTCTTATTAAACAAAATGAAATCGTGGAGGCCTGCCTACCTGCGTAGAAGTTTCTGTGTCCTGCTGTGTTCCGAATTGCTTGTCGGGCCACGCCATGTCTTGAACAAATACAAGAGGTGGTTGTAAGTCTAAAGAAGTCTTTGAAGCGTGGAATAATTTTTTTGAGAAAATAGTGTAGCAAGAGAAGAAAAAAAAACGTTTTCTTTAGTCTCCCTGTGTCTTGTCGAGTTATTATTGGAGGTATCTTCTATATATTCCTTCGATTATGACCGCAATGCGGCTCTTGCCAATAATAATTTTCCACTTTCGACTTACACCAAGCCAAACATTGCTCTTCCCGGATGTTCCTATAAAAGTATATCCCAGAGATATTTAATAGACTTTTCTTGAATAAACATGGACTTTGGGACTTTCCTCATAGAGCAGGGGTCCTTGATTCCATTATACTGAATTGATGGTGAAGGTAAACACGATACAAATTTAATTATGTGAGCGTAACACAAATTCAGACACCCATTTCCTTTCCATTCTTATTATCATTGGCATCATTACAATTTCAGTTCAGATGGATGGAAAGAGAGTAAGCGTCAGTTTCATAAATAATTGGGAAAATCTCCTAAGAATAAAAAAAACATGAATGGTATGCCTATAGTAATCCTCTTACGTTCCTAGAAAATAGGGATCATTACCAAAAGCTATAATACGTTTTGAAAAAGGATGGGATTAGCCTTGGAATATGAAGTCAAGTCCATTCAAAATTCAAATGAGTTGAGAGGAGCTTTCACTCACCCGACGAGTATACTAGATCAGAAAGCTATTTAAAAATATACCTATGTAGTATCACTCGCTTTCGAGAAAAAATCCGTCGGCATATATAATATAATGTTTCAAATGTCAAGTGACTTGACATGACTCGAAATTTCCTCTGTAAATGAATTCTTCGCAGAAACCTTCCGTGTTGTGCGGGTCGAGTAAGGGTGCTAAACCGGATAAAATATTATATTTCTCCGAAAAAGTATGTTTTTAGGAGCCGCGTTTCAAGGAACAGGCACAGGAGCTTCCACTAGCTTATCATATTTAAAATCATTGACGTGTACGTCATTATAGAAGTTGATTTCGTGTGCATTTAATATTTTATGACTTTTCACCAATGTCGACTGCCAAAACCTGGGAAATCTGGATGAGGAATCTCCTCGATGAAAATATTTCAATCTAGGTAGCTTAAATAGTTTCGTCCATATAAAGTCAAACTTATTTCTTATATTATTATTTGCTTATTGTATATAAAATAGATATAATCATTGGCACATGAATGTATATTGCCATATTGGAAATCTGTGGCGATTCTCTCAACATCCACATCCAAAATTCACATTTACACCTTGGAATAGGAAAAAAATCTCCCTGAAATAAAAAGCTCCACGGTGGCCAGTTCATATTCACGAGTTTTCTTTCAATATCCAGCGATCTTATTCCAGCCAGACATGTTCTCCACTTTCCACCTCAATGTTACCCAAGTGGGCAGAAACCTGGCAGCTGCTTCAGAACCGCTGTATTCCCCAATCGGCTAAAATCTCTTCAAATAATATACGCCCAGCTGGACAAGAAAACCACGGTGCCGGACACTTTATTGGACTATACTGATTTTATAAGTATTTATGGACATTTACGTATTACGACTAGCATAAATAAAGCCCTGTAGGATCCCCGGTCACAGGCATTAAACATCCTCGAATGCCTCCCAGAAACTATTTTGTTAATGCAGCTTATTTGATTTTTTCGCCAAACCTCCCTTTACTAAGGCACTCTGTATAGTCTATATAGCTTTACTTTGTCCATTCAAGTTTTGTTGAAAAAGTCGGCGAACCAAGTGACCTTCTGTTTAAGCAGTGTCTGGAATGTGCATTCCAGTTTATTCGAGCAAAAGGAGAAAGTAAAGAAAAGAAGCCCAAAGTTGTTTTTTCACCATGGGGTGGTGATGATTTTAGTCGATCCCTAGTCGCATTATCATCAATCATCATCAAGTCCCCGTGCAGAAAGTGGTAGTATCAACGTTATATCTTAAATATGCACTCTCTGCTGGCACACCGGTCGAGTGCAATGTTTACAACACGTACACCGCAGTACCGCACAGGTTGTCACTTTTCCAGCCCTTTATTTACTCAACCTTAACAAAACTTCATTGAGGAGGAAAAGGGGATACAGGGCGAACAAGAAAGGTAAATCAAGCAAGAGCTTTCATGTGAGCAGAAAACACAACCTTTCACACTTTTTCCCAGGAAGCAGTAATAAAGCTCTATTGTGGAGCCACACAAAAAGCTTTTTCTTCCAGAAACTCAAACTTCATATTTCAAATGGGGCGAAGATGAAAGAAAACAAATGATTAAAATTAATTCACTAGTTCGAGCAGAAATGAGTTGTGTCGGGAAGTCGAGCGAGCACCGTCAATAATTTCAAGTCAGACATCTCGTGTTCTTCTAACGAACAGAAAAACGGCAAAATGGGAAAATGGAAAAGGAACGACAGTTTAGCACGTTGCCCCAAAACCTTACATAACCCTTCACGCACACTTTGTGTCTGTGTCACTTCAACAATTATTACGTAATTCTTCTCTAGTCCGTTGAACTAAATGGAAAAGCAGTTGTCGTTGAAGGTAATTTTCTCATATTCATGGATCCACTTCCTCTTCACCACGACAAACGTTAGTGTTCATAAAAGTAATGACATTTTGTTTTATTGAATGGGACATAAATAGATTGTGGTGACTCCTTAAAATACTGACGCAAACAGGGAAAGCCAGACGGTATACAGAAAATGAGAATTTCTAAAAAGAAAAGGCATTAAGAAGACTTAGGAAACATAAGAGCAACAGCTGCAAGTAGCATCCCGGGTAATAAGTTTGTATGAAAAGATAACGTTTCCGACTCATTGAACATTTCGATCAACTTTTTGCCTCTTCCGACCCGCATATCCCTTTTTATATTCAACTTAAGGTACGTAATGGTCTCTACAGTGGTTTAAAAATGAATGAACATCTATAATGGAACGAGGACACTTTTGGTGGCCATTGAGGTCCCTTTGGGTCTATATAACTAAAGGGACAGAGACAGAGTCAAGTGATGGACAGCGGGAAATGAGAGGGTTTTGATAGAACCAGAAGTTATGGGATGTTCTTAAGTTACATAAAAACAGGATGAAAATTCCACGACAAAAAGAACACTGGGCCTATATATCTCCTACTCAAAGGACTCCACTGATTGTGAGAAGCTTGTGTTTTGTTTTTCTGGGGAAAAGTTTTCTCCGAGATAAATCTGGAGTGGACTGTGATAAACAGTAAAAGTAGGAGTCTGACTTGAATGGATACCAGAACAAAATCTGAAATGACGGGAGACATTGTAGGAGCCGTCATCTTTGGATTATGGATAATAAAAAGCCCTTTATGTACAAACAAATGTTTTGTGCATAAAAAACTTTGTTGTGTTTCTACAAAGCAGAGTCACAAAATGTCAACAATTTTATGTCTGTAGTTTGGCAAAGCCTGTGTGCTTAACCAACTACGATTTTAGCTGGAATATTAGCGTTTTTATTGGAGTGTAAGTAAATTCCAGCTTATTAACATGGGAAAAGCTGTAATATTGAATTTAAAGTTTTGTGTTAGGCTGCTGGGGTAGCCGTTGTTATTATTATGCTTGCTTAGCGTGACAATAGGATGCGTTTCTTGGTAAAAGTAATCATATCGAGTTTTCGCATCACAGCACACTGCCGCTGCTTTTCAAAGTCCGATCTTCCTGCTTTCAAAATATCCAATAAGCAACTCAAAAGGTAGAAATTCAATTTTCTATTATGCTCGTACCTATTATGAATACCTATACACATGTACATAACCTACGATAAAACGTGCCCGGAGATGAAATAAAAATAGTCTTACGGGGTTTCATGTTTTTGAATTGTCAACTCTAAACCTGTAATCCTCCCACGTTCCAAGCTGTTCGGATGAGTGGAAGATTTCACATGTCGCTTTTGCTTACATAGTCCTTCGCCACAAATCAAAAGCGAATGGGTATATGAAATTTGTCATCAAAGTGAATATGGTTTCACGTGATTCTGACTTAAGTGAAACCATGCGAAAATTGTATTATGAAATACTGGTAATGCAGTATATTTACATTTATACTTGAAAATAACAAAAACAGCCTTTGCCACCAACAGTCTGCAAAGGAAAAGCAGCTGTCGATAAACTGATTATTGTTGTGAGTAGGTTTTATGTAGGGATGAAAATGTCAGAGAAAGCATTTTCAAGGCTAAGCGTCAATTGAGTATGGATTGACTCGCTCAATATTAAATGACCTACTGAATACCGAATTCATGGTCAAAACATGTGAATGGAAATAAGAATATTGATGTGGTTGGGGTTACAATACAACCGACCTAAACTTCAAGTAATGTACTTCCCATTCGTTTCCTTTCCTAGTGACACCCTGCCTTTTAATCCTCCTCAAGTCCTCAACTTTCCCGTATTCCATCGTGATCTGGCGTTTGTTGTGGTTCTTTACAGTTTTGGTTGTTTACATAATTATAATGTTCTTTTCGCAAAAGTTTCACTTGAATGTGAGTTTGCGGATCAAAGAAGAATGATGGACGAGTCTTTCACAATCATAATACCAGTTTGTGTGTCAATAAATATGCAAGAAGATGAGCGGTGCACGGTACAGACATGTATCAAATTGAGAGTTTTAAAAGAAGCATGTTGGCAAACCTCATTTGTCGGTTAATGTGCGGTTACTGGTCAAATGTGATCGTAGGCGTTCAAGAAAAATGAGCGAAACGTTGAATGTTGACAACATTGAAAAGGGGCCTGGTGTAAACTGCGTCGCAACAATTATTTTTCACAAATATGATGTTGACTACTCAAGGGACATAGTTTTTACTCATCCGCTTTCCTCCATTTACCAGTTAGTCCGTCCGGAAGGATTTGCTCTGGCTTTAGAACATCCGGCAAACAAGGCTGACAATAGGTGAGTGTACAGAAATATTGATTATCCAAAAACAGGTGAAAGTACATACCTAAACAATACAATAAACCGTCAAGTCAAGTAGGTAATGCGCTGTACTTTTGAGATTTCTCCATGCACTCCTCAAGCAATACTATTACAAGGTGCGAATTTCACAACCCCCATTTGAGATGTTATTATTATTTGTCAATCCAATTTGGAACTTATAGTAGTTTATATTATTAGAGGAAGCGTGTTGGAGTGGCGTGTTCTGGTGTTTTTCCATTTGGATCAGAGCAGTAAAACAAAAGGAGTGAGAGTTCAAAGGAAAATTGTTCACGCCATGAAGTTGAAAAGACGGGTAGCCGTATAATTTTAAGAAAATACAGGAAAATTCTCCGCAGTAATATCAAGTCAACACACTTCAGTTAGACATCATAGACACAAGAAGTGACACCCACCCACAGCTTCCGGTACGTTGCAACCGTATAGGTATGGAACTAACTAATAGATGACTACGTCGTAGTCGCAGCTCTTGTAATGTAAGCAAAAGCAAGGCAACCCGGAATAAAATTGTGTCAGTGGCTGTTGAACAGTCACTTCACATTGTGAAGCAAAATTAAGAGTAATTCATTAGGTATTAGCAAATAACTTTACTCTCCAGTTAATCTGAGCAACAATATTTTCTACTTCAGCGTTAAATTTCAAGTTGAAAGCGGAGGCGTATGGAGATCCCATCCTCAAGTGGCACTTAAATTGTCTGCGTGTGTACGCGGTAACCGATTTGAAACCCTTAATAATCCACCCGATCAATTTGCTTACTCATGTGAGTTTGAATGTAGAATTTAGTTAGCTAGCGACTACTCTCCAGTGACTTTTTACAGTCAATTTCTCGCATTCTCGCTACTAGCGTCCCATCCCAATTTGCAGATTTGTATATAAATAGCTGCGCTAGCATTCTATATCACACGTGTGGAATACGCAGTCATCCTCCTATTTCTCATGGGAAATACCAGATAAAATGAATTCAAATTCTGTCATCCTCAAGCTGTTTCCAGTCGCACAATTTCACATTAAAAAATCTGAAAGGAATTTGATGTCGACCTAACAAGAGAAACTTGTTTTCACTCACACTATCATTCCGGTACACTAAACTTGCGAATGAGGCAGAGTGAAAAATAAAAATTTAGCCCCTCCAGATTGTATATCATATTGTTACGAATAACGCAAGAGGAAGGGTCTCTAGAATTTTGAAACTTTGAAAGTTCTAACAAGCTCTCTTTCGCCTGTTGACGGCTTGTTGCTGTTTGGAAACGAAGTTTTGAAATTGGCCTAATAATCCGAGGATAAATAATAATCGCTGCGTGTCAGGGTTATACTATGATTTACCTCCAAGGCCAGCGTAAATCCAGTTTAAAAGTAGTTCAACATATCGATGCAGGTACGGAAATCAAATATATCCATAGAATTCATTTTCAAGGCCACCTAGCGAATAATAATTAGGCAGATACTCAACTTTTAATAGCCTCGTGCAGTAAAGCTTGATACTCAGCAAAGATCTTACTGAATTTTATTGACTAACCCCTGTATTAAGCCAGTTCTAGATTTAGTTACGAAGATAGGGTGAGATGGTATAATGCTATCCCAAATATTTCAGGTCGGCAAAACGTATTAGGGATTGCTTTAGGCATTACGACAAAATGTGCAACCAAAGTGTACATAAACATGCTTTGTCGCGCATTTGTCATTTTTACTGAGGTGGGTGGACAGATATGCACAACGTTTTTATGGCAAATAAAATGCATGACTTTCTAGAAAACATGTTTAAATAGGGTTAAAGTGGTAGGAAAACATACAAATCGTATGACATGACACGTCAGTTGTACTGCTACTGCACATTTCTGTGATTGTTTGAGAAATCCAAACAGAAACACTTTTTTCCGAGTGAGGGTAAGTTGAAATAGAAAGCCACTGAAATGCAAAATATTTCTCAATGTAAAAGTTTCTCACGACGCGACGGTAGTATTATATACCTATATATATTCGAATAGCCGGCTGAGGATAAAAGTTGAGTGCATAAAAGCGCTTTTGGCATAACACAAAATTATACCGACATTCCATATCCAAATCAGAAAAGGATGAGGAAAGGGTACTTCGTAAAATCCCTTTTTTCAACAAAAAAAACTTTTTGGATATTTCCCCCACAGGCAGGCAACCCTATCCGTCTTAGAGAGTATCACACCTCCATTTTTACTTTTTCCCTATTTGTTTTTTTTTCAGTATAATTTCATGAGTTCAGCAAAACTAAGTGAAAATGAAGTTTCATCAATCCAATTCGCACATTTATTGATGATGTGTGACTAATGGTCTTACCGAACGTGACTTTCACATTGCGGAAACCACCGTTCCCTTTCGGTTTAGCTCACAAAAGAAAATTATAAGTGGAGTCACTCACAGGTCTCCCACCGCTCGCTTTTTATCATCTATCAAGCAAAATGAGCATCAGTTGCAAAAAACCGCATTAAAGTAAACAACACTCGGAATACAAAGGAGTTTACTCAAAACGGGTATTGCGTATATGAGTGAGTACATAAAATCAAGAAAAGCCATTTATAAAAAGGACATTATCCTTGTATTCTATCTTTCAAACCATTTATTTCTCATCCATTTGCCGTCTCTCTCTCTCTCTCTCTTCTTTGCCTCTCGCATCTCTAAAACATCTCAAGCCTGAGTTTTATATGGGCTGCTTTTACTTGGTTTTTAGGGATTGGCGAAAGGGGGATGAATGCCAAGATTTCCTTGGCGTTTGTAGAAAATCCTCTTTTCTTCAGCTCGGGAAAAGCTTCAAGACAAAAAAATACATTTTGTAACCTTTTAGTGCCTAAATGAAAAATAGAGGAAGAGATTTTAGAATAACAAGAATCAAATCAAAAACGCATTATTAAAACGTACATAAATCGTGTACTCGTAACCGTCAAGAGTTTCTGATTTCTGTAGCTTTCTTAAGACCCGATATTCTGTTTCAATACCTGAAATCAAATGTGGGAAAATAATTAAAAGGAAGCCCAAACTCAAACTCACACATGAAACCATCACAAAGGATTCTGAAAAGTATGTGTCAGTAAGAGGAAAGTATTAATTTTCGTGTGTTTTCTCATTCTAGAGAAAATCTTCGACGCATAAAAAGAAAGTAATTATTCTCGAACCCTCGCTCGAATGTATCATATCTTTTTTTATTCGCTCGCAACAAGCCCACTCCCATTTCCCCATTTTATTGAGATTTGATGAACTTTTATATTATCACCTTTAACCTAAAAACTCAAACCAGAAACTCCAACGACGGAGGAAACGCACTTGAGAAGTAAATGGAATGAAACTCGTCGATTTTCGTCCTTCCATCATAAGATGCTCTCCTGCCTAATTCAACTTTCAAGAATTTCCCATTATTCTCACCAGTTTCATTATTTTCAAGCGTTTCAACTAAAATATATATGTTTATTTTTTCTATATATCTCCCTCCGTTCGTCACTTCAACAATCCATCCGTTTTCATCACCTTATCCTTGTGCAAACTTTCCTCTTATGGATATTTCGCTGGATTAGCTTCTGTATTGCGATGGCATGAGTTGAGTAGGAGGCTTAAAAAATCCCTGGAAATTTTTTCGAAAAAAAAACTTGGAAAAGCAGGAATGTGAAAAGAAGGGTGTAAAATATCCCTGACACAAATATCGACACAAAATTTTTTCTATAGGGAGTGCTTCTCGCCTTTCATTCAAGCATCAACAAAAATCCGTGAATGGACCACCGGAGTTAAATAGAAGCAGAGAATCGGAAAAAGAAGCTCTTGTGATCACCTAGTCTCTGCGTATATTTTTTCTTTTTAAAGCCGTATTCCATAAAGTTGCATATAAAGTCTCTTGTTCTTTCGTATTTTTCCTTGTACGTTATTCATTTTCATTCCACACATACGGTCCATTTTTGATAGTTTTCCCTATTTACTCGCCAACTTTCCTTTTCCTGTTGACGAAATAAGTACATTGAGTATGTAACGGAAGAAGGAAGAGTAATAACGTTTGACATTTTCTCTGCAAAAATAATTCTCCAGGAAGATTATTTGCACTTAACAAGAATCTCAGGTGTCACAAATCTGAATGTTGAACCTTCACAGCTTTTCAGAAATAGCCTGTCTTTATATCAGTAGGTGGAGGCCGGCTTTGCGAAACTTTTAATATGCCTCTCGCATACACAGTGATGTAACAATGCGTTACGTGCACACAATTCTCAACTGTCATTACCTTTTAACATCCATGTGGTGAGTGTATTTCACTACACGGAATCCACCTTTCTCCTACGGCTTGCTCTAATCCTACTTAAGGAAATGACATGGAGGACAGCGAAAAGCCAAAATTTTCTCTGGTATGCAGCATCAAATAGCGCCAGAATTCTTTTGTGTATATGTATTCAACAGCGAAAAATACATACTAATCTAGACATCCCTGTAGGGAGACAATTATACGTATATCGTATTTTATACATTATTCGGAAAACACTCCTTTCATTACTGCGTGAAAGCTTTCCTTTCACACTTTCCAAAATTCAAAAATCAAAGGGAATTTCACAGGAAGTTGATACACAACTATTTGAGTTTGTTTTGGACCGCTTATTAGTTGCACTGGAAGGAAAGTGCATTTTTTATCATCATCGTCAGAGGTTGCGCCACGAATTCTCGAAAATGTAGAAATCCAGGAAAGATAACTAATGATAGCTCCGATTGCTTCTCTTTATGAAGCCAGACATGTCGTTAGTGTAATGTACACGAGATGATATAGATTCAAGGAAAACCTTTACAGACCTTTCCCTGTGTATAAATATTTCTGCTAGATCCGCTGGCATTCTCATCATGATCTCACAATCTCTGCAGGGATTCTTATCAGTCAGAACATAAAAGGGACTGTGTACAAGAGTAAAACTAAATTACAATGTTTTTCCTCGGAAACTGGAAGGTTCTTTTTTGCAACCAGATGAATTCCCAAAAGATATACTCCCTTCTAATCTAATTTCCTAATCTAGGAATTTCTCCGTAATAAACAACCAAATTCCGGAGGAATGAAACCGAGCAAAATAATTGCGACGGAGGGAAATCGATGAGTATGATCTGTTACTTAAGAGTAAACTGCTCCTAAAATTGTACCACTGCACTGGAATGTTATGAACTTGCCAATTTTTTTTTTACCACTGGAATCATGCATGCGTTTCCGACATCATGCATGGATGGCATGGAACAGTAATAAAATTTCAACTGACTGAGAAAATTCTTGGGCCAAAACCCGAATAAAAAGTGGTCTGGCGTACGTATAGCCTCAAGAAACTGTTTGTTACAGGGCGTTTCTATATCAAAAAAGTATCCAACTTGAGTCGGCCCCTTCAGACACTCACATTCATAGGCCGCATGCTTTTAAGTAGCCGCGCAGTTCTCATAAAGTCCAATTCAAAACGTTCATTTTATGGACTATCCGCATAAGTAACACGTATAACAAGAACTATATTGTATTTAAAAGCATCTACCCATATTGCTTGTGAAATTGTATTTTATAGTTTACACGCTCCCTATTTTTTCTAATGGTGTTGGTTACAACTATTTATCTTGGCTGGTGTGGTGCCACATTCTTGGAAAGTTGACTGCCATCATGAAAGTAGCGCATTTCCATGAAGTAGCTCCTTTTAAATATATGTAGCCTTCAGTTTGCAAGTGCAACGGTTTCCACAAGGAAGTAAGAAGGCTCCCTTTATTTGGTTTTAGTTATAGTTTATTTGTTTACGTGGTCCTAAACTAGTTTGTACATGCTCAACTGAGCGGATTTTTTGTTGCATTTGCATACCGTATTTAGTGTTGGGGTATTTCATGCTTTCCCAGCGTTGTCCTGATGAAATAGGGGCGGAAGCAGTGTCAAAACTCAAAGCGATACACTTTGCCTAGGAGTAAATGATGTGGATACCTACTGTCTCGTTTTTAAAGCGTAATACCATTACACACGCCGCTATTTTATTGATATCCAGTACCAAAAGAACGGAGTGAGTGTTCGTTCCATATCATGAATATCCACATAACGTGGAGTTTATTCTGTGTGGGGATAACTCTGGTTCCAGGAACGTTAAATGTAATGAGAAGGATGATAAATGGATATTACCGGAAAACCATATTTCATACACACCTTGTTCACATTTTCACTAAACACTTGCCAGAAGAATGAATATAGCAGACTGTTTTCGTGAATATGATAGCGTTTCTACAAGATTATTACAGGGAGTCAGAGGAATGTTGCTGGTTTACACTTTGAAGAGTTAGTTGTAGTTTTAGCCGAATTTGCATGAAGAATCCTATTGGTGTCGCCAGACAGTCATATAAACACTTACGTACAACCTTTCACAGAATCCCGTGTGGCAAGGTGTTGATACCTACGTTTTTCCATTAAATAATGAATACAGAATTTTATCCAATTTTGCATTTTTAGGACTACGAACTTATATAGTTTACTATACACATGCTTTGCTTTGATAGAGTTCCTGGGGGACAAGGCTAATGTTAAATGTATTTTATGTAAATATGGGGTAACGTGTGCTTGCACCTTCCGGAATACACTAAATTGGGGCACTATTCTGGAGAGAAAGCGTGGAGTGATGGGAGTGCAAAGAGGATTTTAGCAAAATCGAGTTAGGATGAAACATAGAAACATGTATGACGAAACTGAAAAATCCATTGCGGAATTGCAAATGATCATTAGCCTGACATGGTTGTTGGTACTGGGAATTAATACTATATGTAACCATTTCGGGCTTGGGATGAGGTGGTGATGGCGAAATGGATGGGTTTAGTTAAGAGTATTAATGATAATCTGATCTATTCACTGTTGGGCGTTCACTGTGTCGTATAATGCTGATTATAATCGTATTAACGGTTAATGTAGATTTGGGTTGTGTGTAAGGCTAGAACTTTGTAGGTAAAACAGGCAAGTGCCCTAATATGCATGTATCTTTAATATTAATACGTAGTTATACAATGTAGCTACTCTTGTTTTTTAACATTTACGCGTACTTTGTTTTGTTTTCTAAGAAATTATTGTTAGTATCACTACTTGTACACGTGTAATTTGTGGCTATATGCATTGTTATTTTTGCGAAAGGAGTTTAGATAAGCATAGACAGGATGGTAATTTCTTTCAGAGACAACTAGATTGTGCTATTCCACAGCATATCATGTATTCAATTTCGGCGGAATTATTTTCTTAAAATTGCCAGTCATTTTGTTCCGCGTTGCTCGCCATCCACGTACTAGCTATCTTGTTAGTCTTACCTCGGAGGAAATTTGCATATACGTAATCTCTAGTGAGGGTAATTATACAAAGATAATATTGCGAAAATGTTTTTGCAGGCCAACTAAAACCTACTAAAGCAACATGCTTACGTATAGGATGGCGAAATTGCTTTAGGTTTATTTTCACCGTAATCTTCGGAATTATAATCAATTTTCATTAGTATTACTTGAAGAAGAGCGGAAGCAATTCTTATTTGCAAGGTTTTACAGTACCCGATAGTATAGTTTTGCATGCGCAATCAAAGGATGAGAGTCAGATCTCTTGGTGGTCCTTACGGTAAAAACGCTCAAGCAATCGGAAATGAAGCTTTTCACGCTTCGGCAATCGATTTAGAGGAATTCATACACATGTCAACCTGGTCCCAAAGAAAAAATGAGGATATCTAAAATCATTATTTCCAATGTCATGGGTGAACTGTATTTACTGTATGTATGTGACCGGTGACCGCTGACTTACGTTGCGTTGACCGCTTTATCTACTGTAAGTAATAGATCAAAAATATCCTATAAAGTACAATTTTCTGCATTTTGTTTGATTTTACCACAATAGGAGTAAGATGTAAGACCATAATAATGCTCAATGTGCTACCCTTGTCTAGCTAGCCAGTACAAAGCGGCTTCCTGAATGTTGACCACCAAGTGAAGTAAATGGAGCGGAAGGAAAAGCAATAGGGGAGAAATCTTTCAAACCATGTATACTTTATATTTAAAGTGTTAGAGAACGTATATAAGTCTACATATCCAACACCCACCCTCCTCAGTGAAAGGCATCAACTCCCTGTATTGGTGTGAAAGACATTAGTCTGCATCCGGCTTTCTCCAGCTATCCAACTTTTCAAATATGTACCACACTATTTCATATAACTTACACTTTCCATCACATTCTCGGCACTATCTTCAAGGCCTAGGTCCACTTTTTATTCGTACACAATTGGGTATGGATATGGTGTATGCTGCAGCTTTATAGCTATTTTGATGGTAGTATAGCCAGTATATAGCCCCACAACATAAACTTGGCAGGAGTGAAAATCGGCAAAAAATGTAAAGCTATTTCTAAATCTGGGTCCTTATCCTTGTAGAGAAAGTACAATATATAATCCTTGGTAATTGCTGGGTATATCTTCTCCTCAAATCCTGTGCAATTTTTATTTGGGTTGTTTATCACGGCCATCTTGAGGATAAAGAAAAACTCCTTATCTGCCTTGAACTCGCCTCTTACGACAATCTCAGTTTTACAGCTGTCACCATTTTACACGTTTCACTGGTACAATGCATTTTCAAGCACTTTATGCAATGAAACCCCGGAAAATCGTTAAAGTTGCGACTATTTGTTGCGTTGCGTTGCTGTCTTAAGGATACAAAAATTGCCTCGTGTAGATAAGAAGAAGTAGTAAACCTTGGGTGAGCTAGCTAGCAGGGATATCAGTAGTTATCAACAGGAGT
Source organism: Dicranocentrus wangi (assembly GCA_036850665.1). Classification (NCBI taxonomy): domain Eukaryota; kingdom Metazoa; phylum Arthropoda; class Collembola; order Entomobryomorpha; family Entomobryidae; genus Dicranocentrus; species Dicranocentrus wangi. The sequence goes on along the minus strand of JAANSN010001843.1, from coordinate 5,257 downwards.
TGCAATAAAAGCTCATAATAACCTCATTTTTTGGTTGGGAACAAAGCTACCGTCACCTAAAGCATAAAGAGAGTAAGTGCAGAGCTGTCGTAATCAGTCAGTAATAAACACCCACACCAGGGAAAAGCGGACACATTTAGAAAGCCAAATGTCACCCACACTCACACAGGGGAAGACGGGATCAAAGAGAAATGTCTGTTGTAGCTCTTTAACATTTTAAGAAAATGAGGTGACATCTCATCTTTGTTTTCACGAGAGACTTTACTCACGACGGGATGCTACATGGGCTGAGCATGTTTATTGTTTTGGCGAGGAAGTAATCCGACAAATACAAAGGGATAGCATTAGAAGGTGACAGAAACGTCCCACTTTGGGAAACGTAGTGTCAGTTTGCTAACAAATGGATTATCTAAGTAAAGTACAGGCGGAGACGTGGGTTTCAAAAGGCTGAATGAAGGAAAACCAGAAAAGGGAAATGTACATCAACTTTTGAAATGAAAGTAACCACCAACTCAACTATTTCATACTAGTTGTGCTGCTGCTCTAATCAAAACGAACATATAAAAACTACCTTGCTTTTTGCCCATACTCATATATCTATACGGAATGTAGACTTTTCCCAGGTATAAGGATAAGGAATTAAGGATGCGGTTTAACAAAATAACAAAAATCTAGACTATACCAATGAATTAGTTTCAGACGAAAAACTTCATTCGAACGGATTTGAAACAAATTGATTAACCAAGTGTGACACTATATATTTTGTTGCAGAGATTTGTTTTAGTTTTTGTAAAGGTTTTACTCCCTATTCCTTGTGACCTTGCTATATACAGCTTTAAAATAAGTCTTATCGTCAATTCGCTTCAGTGACAAAGACACTAACGTGATTACTGAAAATCCCAAATGAAACCAACCTTGCTCTCTAAACTGCCTGATCCTCTCGATTCGACTGCACTGAATATGCTTGTGGATTCGTCGAAAATGTTTAGGTATTTGAAACAAGGTACAAATAAACTGGGCAGTAGGTTTAGGTTGATCTCATTACCAAAGATAACTTTCATATTGTTTTTCTTTCATAAACCTGTCTTGCTATTGATCATAAACTTTATATTATCTGCTAAGAAAAGAAAGTATCACATGTTATGGCTAGGGTATCAGGGTACGGTTCGGTTTTGTCACTCAAGAATGTCTTATGCACATTGGTCCAACTATATATGTATACGACTAATATAGCCGGCCCGTTTCCCCCAAGTGTTTGATTACCCCCAGACCCAGTTCCCCTACATACAGTCACCCCAACGCTTAGGGGGGACTTGGTTTCGGGGGAACCGGGCGTGAGGGAACGGGCCCATTCCCATGAAACTGATATAAACCATGCCACGAAACTAAACTGCCAGATATTACGCTAATTTTTAGTGTAGCCTGTTTGTAGTTACGCAGTAGGACCATGAAATCGTTGGCGAATAGAATATGAATTCCTTCATTCACACAATAACAGTCTTAATCTTCACTTCCAAAAGGTTAAAGCACAAGATGCTGTCAGTACTATAAAATAACATTGTGATATCCTATGGCAAAAGTTTGCTTGCAACATAGGATCTGCTCCCTCGAGTGGAAAATTGACTGCCCACCCGAGAACCCAATTAGCATGAAAACTTTTAAAACAACCCGTACTCATTAAAAAGTAGCAAATTTCGGCATGATTTACTTTCATAACAATTTCTTTCTCGAACTTCTCATGTATGCCCTGTGAGAAAATTTTGTGAGTGCAGTCAAGGTATTGAAACAAGTAAAGTCATAGTCCATCATAATGCCACAAAGATCAAAGTTTTCAATCAAAAGGGATCTGAAAAAGGTTTTGCCGAAAGACATCAATGCAATATGCAAGCGAATAACTGGAGCATACCTGAATAAAAACAATTTTGCCAAAAGTTAAAATCTCTTTCGTATTCATTACATTGCATTGTGTACAAAGTTATTCCAGCATTACAATTTTCAATGACATAAATCAGAGTCACCTCTCACTTGAGATACTTGCATTTTGCATTCTCTCATTTTGTGATTCCGAGATGTCCAGTTCAGTTTCAGAAAGTATTCGATCGAAAGCAACTTTTTTTTTTCAATTTCCTCCATACACATGACTTTTCTTGTTGATTTGCAGTGCCCCTCGACTATTCACGATCGACTATTCCTCGTTTCTCCTTAGCCTTATCAGTAAGTTGATATAAGACTCCTCGCCCTGAATAACTTTGAGCGTGTGTGAAGAAATATGAAAGGCATGGTTCCACATTGATTCTCCTTTCATTCCATTCCTGTAGAAATGTGTTGGCCACGACGCAACAAATTTAGGAGTCTAGAGAGAAAAAAGCCAGAGTAATGTTGCGCGTACAATACAAGCATTGTGTGGAAATGATGAACATCCTAGCTATACGGTGTAATTGGATTGAAAAAGTAAGCAAAAGTTGGTTCTTGCTTACATTTACTGAAGTAAAATAATAAGAAGTACAAAACTGTGCATGGCTCTCCTCCCTCGATCCAATGCACAAGCACAGAAAAAACATCCCCCCTGAGTCATCATGTTTACTCACAAACAAAAACGAGGAGGAACGGATTCGAAGAATTTTTAGTATTTTGAGATCAGTTGATGCCCCAGAGGAAAAGTCCTTTTGATGAAAGTCGACAGAATGGGAGTAACTGTCGTCTAGTTCTATTTGGTGCACTGTAGTTAAATGAGCAAGAGCGTCGTTAGGATTGAAAGCGTCGAAATTACAAGCCGAAAATCCCAGAGCTTTGCAGAGATGGAGTGGCCTAATAATAAAAAAATATAATCAAGTAAGTGGCATAATATATGAAAGTACATTGTAGTAGGGAAAGGATAACTTCAATTCTATAATACGTATGCATATATACCCATATCGACATCCTTTTAAATGTGATGTCAAAGCATTTCTGGGTAATTTGGAAGAGCAACCGCGGGTTTTGTACGGGCACTCAGTGTTCACGAACTCGAGGGCAGCTTCCACCACTCGGTTGCGTATTACTTCCGAAACATCGGCTCTGCAAACTGGACAGGGGTAAGGAATTGATAGGAGAAAAATGTTGTTGCACGTTCCACAAACGATGTGTCCGTTTTTACACTGGAACACTTTAACACCTTCTCTCGGCACCTCTTGACAAACAGGACAGAGAAAGATATCGGTTGGAACTGGACCCAGTTCCAAGGTATTCATGATTATCAGTGGCAATAAAAATGAAAATACGGTGTGATGTGATGCGTCTATTACGTAGATAGCGATGGTTTGGATATAGACCTCGTGAATTGAAATAAATATAATAGTCTGGTGTCTGGTCCTTTTATCCGCATTTTTTGTTCCATATTTTAGCCACGGAATGCTTGTGATAAGAGAAAACTTAAACTTCAACTGGGTAATAAATAATATTACATTATCGGTCACGAGCAAAAATATCTCAAATTCTTTTATATTGTGACGTGACTGTGGGTGGGATAGAAAAAACCATTAAATATGTTTACATTGATTCATATTGGGGTAAGCAAACATGTATACTACAGGTAAACGAGTCATCTCTACTTACACCTACATGGCATGACAGGTGAATATACCGCATTACGTAGAATAACCTCTGAATTTGATTTCATTTCCTGTTAGCAACCTCAATATACAAAACTTTAGTTTAATTACCGTAATGATCGAGCTCATGCTGATTCAAATGCACTTGCACTTGTAGGTATGAGTATATGGCCATTGATAACCGCTGAAACGTCCATGTGTCAGCTTGTTCAACATGGTTTTATGACACGCTGTAGCATCGCGCATGGCGCCACGCTTTCTTGCTTATTTTATGATATCACTGAGATATGAATTGGTTTAGTTAATATCGAGGTGTAGCATTAATATTAATTGGTGTAGGCATTAATACCATTCAGGTATTACATACATCAAACGACACAAAACACCAGCTTTGACAAAAAGTGTACAAATTTCATACACATTGACGTTGGTTATACGTTTGGCCGATGAGTAATTGTCATAAACGTATGATTAGTAATATGAGCTAGTAATTTCTACTCTTTCCTACTTCCTCCTACGTTTCGTTTTCATATCTATTGCACATCATGGTTTAAATATTAGCCTCCTACTACAATATAATCTCTAATTACAAAGTAAACTAAACTGACCTACTTCCATGAATATGACTTATTTCCTCGTTTTAAACCTCATAGCTACCCACTGACGTTTGTGTATCAAAAACACGAATTCTGTAATTCTATTACACAAAGTAGATTTTCTGGACGTGTGATGTGAAGTCATTTTTGTAGGTTTGACATGTATTTTGTCTAGCGCCCTGTGTAATAACTTGGTATTTATACTTAATGAGATGAGATGTAATTAAGTGGTGATGCGTGGAATACGTGTCTCACCAAATGAAAACAAATTCCATGATACAAGCAAAATCATATTATGATTACACAAAATACGCACTAAATTCATTTTATATAACGAATATTTTGCACAACTCATGCCATACCCGTTTTTGCGTATCCCTTCCTGTCAGAACCAGTAGGCTTGGTTGTTAACGGAAAATCTAATAAAATCTCATTTGATCAACTTTATCCAGTAAAAGCTGACCTTTTATCCTTTTCTTTTCAGGAACGAGCTTCCTGTCATCAACATCATTCGCACTCTACTCGCCGTGTTTACAAACAACTTGTTTCCAGTTTAACTCAAGGGATCTTCCATGCTTTTATCTCATCAAATCAATTAGTATTTACCCAAAACTTCAATAACATCGTGAGGGGATTGGGGATTCACCAAGTGACTGACCCAAGAATTTCCAGAGTCAGCTACAAATATTCATGTTCAAATGTTCAATCATTGAATCTTCTTCGTTAGAGCTGATACAACCTCCTCAGTGTACTTTGAGTTCCTATTTGGGTTCATTCCGAAGAGAATTTGATCACAGATGTGAAACCCGAAACGGTGCGGTGTATATTTCCTCCACATAGTCAACAAGCACTCTATTTTGAATCACCATTCTGTTTACTTATTATCCGAAACTAAAAACAAGAATCAAAATCCGAGATCTGATAAACCCATTCCCGCCGACGTCATGATGCCATGATGATGCTATCCTCTGGCAAATGTAAACTCCTCATCAAGCACACTTATAGCACCATAAAATCCTGTTACATCCTTGCGTCGAAACGCGTCGATAGCTCCGTTTGAACTTCACAAAG
>JAANSN010001842.1:0-29022 GCA_036850665.1 Dicranocentrus wangi | reverse complement strand
TGCGATTAATTTGCAGTTGTTCCCCTGATGCAGCAGTTCCCTTCGAGAGTCACAGTGGCACTTGGACGGAGGTAGGATTAATAATGGTTAATACGTTAGTTAGGTTGTATGGAATAAGATCTAATTTCGTTTTGATTTGCAGAGACAAATTTGTAAACCTCTGCAAGCACTCGTTGGACTAACCCCGCAGTTTCAACAGTTCAAAAATGGTACATTTTTAGAAACAACAGTAAATAATCTGCATATATGTACGTAGGTACATATATATCGACTACAAGTCAAACATGTATTTTTTGATATTCATAATAGCCGTTAGTAAGTCTTACGACAACGTTGGCCTTAATAACGTGAAGATGTCGTGTAAAGATGTGCCCAGTCTTGCAATGCGCTGTACTCCAGTTGAGGTACGTTTAATTTAAATGACTTGAGTCAGATACATTACTACTTGTTTATATAATATTTGACATTTTCTCTTAATTTTTAGGAGATAAAATCAGTAGCACGATGCGTCAACCAAGGAACTAAATCCCGGGAGTGCATCTTTCACGCTTCGGTCGGAGTCACGTATAACTACACTAAAGACAACCTTCCCGTGATCAACGTGTTTGAATCTGTGGGCCACACGTTGCCTTGCTCTGTAAAGCCACTCAAAACCAACTTTCAACAGAGCACAGTCTGCAAACAGTGTGAGTTCCAGTGGGACCGGAAGGGACTTCCAATCTGGCAAGAACTAAAGGGAGTAACTGGAAACGTGGAGGCACCACCCAAGTCTATTGTCGAGATATTCCAAGTATTTGGTACCTGCGACCCATATATCGTGCATTCCAACAGGTTCCTTAAACAAGTGTCGACTCGTGGCAGCGGAGGAAATATGGGGAAAGGAGACAAGGAAAAGATAGACTTGCCTGTGGACTCGGTGCCCGCTAGTTGTTGGAGTGATGACGGGCCCATTTTCATTGGAGAAGAAAAGCCTGATGACAATTTCTGTCCATTTCCCGAAATATATTCGGACAGTAGTTTTGTCCAGGACGTGGGCGGTAGTATTCTGACATCCCCAGTGGTCACCGACTTTGGAAACTGGGGCGAATGGAAACTTTGTCCGACAGGGTCGTTCATCCAAGGATTAAGTCCGCAGCGCTCCGTCGTCGACTCCAATGGTATGCGTGACTCATTGGGATTAGCAAACGTCGGATTTCGTTGTATAACTCCGGAAGGGACTGAAGCTGAGGTTTTATCAGTTCTCACTCCGAACTTGCCGTCGAAACCGTGGAGAAAATGGGTGAATTGTGGGGATAGTATTACCATGAGCTTCCAACTGAACTCTCAATATGAGCAGGGCAGTTTAGATGATGTTGGTGAGTACATTTTTGGGCTTAATTAGATTACATGAGTGGATCTTATTGCTCGTTTGGGGTCATTGTTTTTATTTTATAAGTATATGATTTTGATTATCTAAATATAATTATTTAGCCACGGACAATCTCCTTTTGGAATGTGCTTGTGGACCGGAGGCCGTGAATGGGTTTGACGATCCTAATGCGGAAGAAAGTGGAGGTGTCCAAGGAGTCCGCGGAGGTGGGTTACTTTTTAATGGAAGAACCTCTGGAATATAGCATGAATTAACCGTAAAACATTATGCTTTAAATTAGATTGGACAGAACGTCAAACATGCCAGCCAAAACAAGCTTTATGTGGGGTTCAAGGTCAAATACAGCCATTTGTTGCAAGTATGTGGGGTAACATGTAAAGCTCCATAATACTTATGTATTTTACGACTCGCTGCTATTTTAACGTTTTGTGTATTTCACGTGGCAGGTGATAAAATCACAATTATCGACAATGTCGGGGTCGACGGGATTAAGATGAAGTGCTGTGCCATTGATTCACCCGCCGAGACTTGTGAGCCTGTTGAGAAACGGTACTTTATTGGAAGCTGTGACAATATCGAAGGATTTAGAACTCGAATCTGTGTCGTCAGTCTGTACGTTGGAATAGCATACGACGCGGCTAAAGGGAACGTCATTTCGCGATTCTACGAGTCTATCGGCTACACAAAAGAGTGCGTCGGTAATGAAATGGAGGCCCACTTCCGTACACAGATCAAGTGCCAAAAAGAATGTGAATTTGACTGGAAGTCTTCGCCCGAGGCAGTGTGGAAACCCAATGATCTCTTTATTGAGAATATTACAGTACCAGCGAGAACTAAATACGACATTTACCAAGTCGTTGCAGAATGCTCTTACTTCCGTACAAAGTCGAATCGCTACGTTCAAGTGGTGTCCTCTCGTAGCGCTAGCATCCCAAACATGGAAAAGTTTGTGGATGTTCCTGTGGGTGACCTTTCTCCAGGAGATACCTGCTGGGAGGAGGATAAGCCGATTCGACCCACCAGTGGGGACAAAATCTTACTTGAGCCTAACAAGGTGAAATTTAGACCGATGGAGGAGTCCCCAACACATGAAGTGGACGAGAATGGCATCAACTTGATCTCTCCCGTAGACACGTATTGGCCGGAAGTCACAGAGGATACGAAACCGGAGTACTGCAATCCACCGAATGAGGAAGACTCGTGGTATGTGGACAGTGTCTTTGTAGAAAGACAAGGGTCGCCGGCCCCTAACGAGGATTTGGCTGGGTTGGTGGCAGTGGCGTTTCATTGTAGAAACACCAAACGAAATGGTATGCAAGATCACTATATCACCGGCTTTACTCCTGGGGCTCCTATTTCCCAGGATTCGGTCTGGGACTGGAGGAGGTGTGAGTGTGGTGCTGGAATTGGATATCAAGTTAGCTCCGTTCCGGATCAGAGGCTAGGCGACGATTTAGGTAATACAAATTTTGTATTCCTTGTACACATATATATACATATATTCTAATGCAAAATTGGATTGATATTGGCATTGGATTCTTAAAACTTGTTCTGGTGTTTGACATTTTGCACTTTTAGGGATCGAATCGTTCAAGGTATGTGGTAAATTGAATATTTGAACATCGTACAGTCATTAATAGTTCTTATAAATAATTTTGCCTGATATGCTAAAATCTTCCTTCTTTGTCTACCTGGCACCGTGCAGTTGATATGTTCGTGCTCCCCAACGGTTTGGAAGACAATGGACGAGTTCCCCAAGTTGTTGGCAGGCTTACGTGGGTAAGACAATACTGCATACGGGCGAATCATGAATCTTGCTGGCTCTCTGTAATAAGTAGAGCAATTATAATTATAATTATGTGTGTGCAAAACATATAGCAATTGGACACAGGAGCAACTTTGTAAACCAAGGCAAGTACTTTGTGGTCTTCAAACAAGAAATAAACCTTTCAAGCTAGCAGGTATTTTATGAACGATCTGAATTAACCTTTCTAAATAATTTCAATATTTCTATTCAATATAACTATTTTCGTACTGCCGACAGACAACAATCTCTTCAATTATGACAACTTTGGTGTTACTCGAGTGAAGGCTAAAGTAAAACCTCTCTTTTGGCATGATATTTTTTATTTGTAACTCTTACAATTAGAGTTTGTACAATTATAATCTTACCGCATGTTGTATACAATTATTACAATTTTAGTGCTGCGATGTTCCGAATATCGCAGTGACGTGTAAAGCAAAGGAATCTTTACGGGAAATTGCGTAATTAATATTTACTAATCCACTAAAAGTCTCTTTTACATTTACATTTTAAGAGCCAAAATACGTATTACCGACTCCAACTCGGGCATGTTTTTTGCGTTGTAGAATTTGCGACAACATTGATCGGGACGTTGACAAGAAATGCATAATCGACACGGTGATTGGTGTCACCTACAATTATGCGTCCAAAGATATGAAAAACTTGGCCACTTTCTACGAGTAAGATAATTAAGCTTTTATATCATATGCATATAGGTGGCATATAGCAGTGTAGTCATTCATACACCTTGACTACTTATAATATAGGTCTATTGGGTGGGGCTTGGACTGCGTTATTGACGAGTTACAAGAAAACTTTAGAGACAACATTGGAACTAACAACAGCGAGTACTACCCTTGGAGCGACAAACGGCCAATCTGGGCGACGGCAACGTTCGTTCAAGACGTAGTCAAAGTGGCTGCTCGAGATCGGACCACAATTCATCAAATTGTATATATATATGAAATATATTTTAATACTTTTTTACGAATTGTTCTTAAGCCAATTTGTACATGCTCATCATCATTACCTCTTTTGCAATAAGATTGGAGAGTGTGGCCCATACATTGTGGCTACAGATCGTTTCATTCGGTCGGATGTCAAGTTGGACGAGGACGTGAGCGAAGATTTCTACTTTTACACAAAATTTGTCATTCCTCCAGCTCGGATTTGCTGGACGGAAGGATTTAACATTCGAGCACGGGACTATATTGCTACACCCGACTTTAACGTGTCTTATCATGGCTATCCCGCTCCAACCAAATTCACCAGTGCGGGACCCAAGGGCTCTGGAATCCTTATCGAGTCGTCGGTCAACCTCCCATTTAAAAGTGAAAGTCCCTTGGAGAAATGTCAGAATGGCAGCTATATCACGGGATTCGCCTCAGACTCAATTGTCCACAAAAGCAAGACTGGGGATGAGTTCGATGATTTAGGAATGACCCATGTGACGGTCAAGTGTAGACAGCTTTCCAGTGAAGGACCACATGAGCTAAAGGCCATTCATCCAGATGTAGAGAATAACCCAGAGCGGGTGAGTATTATACTTTAATGCGAGGTACGTTAAATGACTATTATTATTATTATTATTGCATTGTTAGAAAGCTGTTGGGTTTGTATTCACTTTTAGCTAAGCAAATATATGCAAGAGTGCAATGGAGTTGCAGTCGGTTTCCAGATCAGCTTAACTCTTCCTGAGAATTCCAAGGGGAAGGATCAAATCGGGATCGAGAACATCCGCATGGTACAGGAGAAACGCATAATCATAATAATCGCAAGGTATTGTATTTACGTTTAAATTATTTACCGTCATATCATATATTTGTTTCAGCTCTGCTCTCACGGAAAACTGTTAGAGTCACCAAGACCGGTTAAAAGTGAATGGAGTCAGGAGCTCGTTGCTTGTCGTCAGTTCCAAGCTTTATGCTCCCTCCAAGCAAAATTTGGCCCAAAACCAGGTATGCAATGGCTGATGACTGTAGAAATCATTATGTCCAATTCAAATCAAATCCTTCCATTCTTGTTCTGCAGATGGGAACTGGAAGAAAGTTGATGGGACTGGAATAACAAACCTCAAAATGGGTTGTTGTGAGGTCAAGAATCCAGCTTTGGGAGAGCCGCACGAGGTACTCCGACTCGCATCTGTCTGCGATAACCTCATCTACAACGAAGACCGCCGTTGCGACTTCAGTCAAGAAATTGGCATAACGTACGACGTGGATAACTTTCATACCATGAGCTTCACCCACTTGAGTATCGGGTATACCATCGGTTGCGTTCACGAAACACTGCTCGATACCTTCAAAACGGTGCCAATCGTCTGTGAAACTGGGACATGTATCAACAACTGGGAGTCCGCTCCCCCTCAAATCTTCCAGCCTGGCATCGCCGCTCTCCTAAACTCCACCAAAATTGCAGCCTTCACGAGAATCGACATTTTCCAAGTAGTCGGGAAAGTGAATAACCTCATGGTTATGACAAATATATTTGAATTTGTGACAAAGAACAAGGACGGGGAAGAAGTCAGCCGGGAGAGATTCTCCCTAAACCCCGACAGTTTTCCCACCGTGGAAAATGCCAGTGGTTGCGTTAACACGGAGGTTGTGGCGGGTAAAAAATTGCAAAAGAAGGTACGCGATAAAGCCACTCTGCAGCCCACAAACGAGTTTCAGCCTTCAAACCCAAAGCAATCTTGTACATTCCACGGCCGACCAGTTTGGGAGGATTACGAGCAAAATGGGCTCACGCCTGGAGATGCAATTCTCTCTAGTTTACCCCTTACAGATGTCGAAGTGAACCAAGCCCTGGAATGGCAGCAGTGGTTGAACTGTTCGGAAAACACCTACATTGAAGCAATTTCCCCACACAGACACATGATTAGTCAAGGGAAGCAGCAGGATGCCTACGGGATTGCGGGCTTCTATTTTAGGTGTGCGGGTCCGCAAGGGGAGGAGGAACTGAACGAGGTGGAAGCCTCAACCCGGGGTGTAGCCCTCCCTGCAACTAGATTCAAAGGGTGTCAGTGTCCAAGTTCGATTGGGATTGGGGTTCATACAAGCTCGAAACCATACATGGGGGTGGAAGACGACTTGGGATTAGTGGACATGTCTTTAATATGCTCCTGCGGTAGTCCGGCCAAAATTGAGGTCACGGATTGGCTCAAAACGAACGCTTTCATGAGTGGGGAGTGGGGAGAGCCAATGCACTGTCAGGACAGATCCGCACTCTGTGGTTTCCAAATTCAAGATACCAAGAGCGTTGAGGATAAAAATCTAAAGGTTTACGACAACTTGGGAATAAACAGGATTCGTGCTTCCTGTTGCCGAGTTCCATCGGCGGTGAACCAGTGTAAACCGGCGGAAACTCTTCAAAAAGTATGCGTTCAATATTTTAGAAACCCATTATTATGCAACTAGTCGAATAGTCGTATTATACCTGTTCTCCTTACGAATGTATACGATTGATAGGTTATTCAATGCGACAATGGAAATAATGAAATATCCCGAAATTGCGAATTTGACTTGAATATTGGACTCACGTAAAATTTTATTTAAAATTTTCATCGTATATCGTATGAGATAAAAAGTTTAATCTTCAATTTTAAAATTGAAGGTACGACTACCAGCTGTACGAAAGATCCAGTTGTTTCTATGAATTGGTTGGCTGGAGCATTGACTGCGTAAGTGTTGATTTGGCCAAGAAATTTGGCGAGATCCTAGGTCCGGAAACAGATGCAATGAATAACTGGGCTGCCGCAGCCAAGGAGGTTCCTATGGGGCAAGAATGGGACAAAGTGTTGAGGGGTTCGTATAAACTGAAGGTGGCAGAACTCACGAACCTGGAAATTTTTCAAGTCATTGGCGAATGTGCGACTACATGGATTAATTTAACCTACTTAATTAATTAGTAGAATAATTTTATGCATGTGTCGCTCACTAATAAACTCTCACTCAGGTAATATGTATCGAGTTTACACGGACGTATTCCTTCTCCGTGAGACATCGTCTAAAACTGGGGCCGTGAAGGAAACGCAACTTGACATAAATTTGAAGGATGACACTGGAGAGCTGATTAGAAATCCTCCGGAATGTTGGCTGGACAAGAGAGTAATTAAAGGACAAAGCGTCCTCGTTAACAAGAACAGGGCCAGACCGTTTCACAAAGGATTTCACAACTACGTTCCCACAGACAAAGGTGTTCAGTTGAGTAAACTGAGTGCTCTCCAGATCCAGGTTCCAGCGGTGCCGATTGAGCCCCAGTCTTGGGCCGAAACTGTGCAATGCAAAACTGGGTCGTATGTTAAACAATTCAGCGTCGTTCCTGCAATCCCAGAGGGCGATAAGACTAGTCCCGTCGGTGCAATTTACTTTAAATGTAACAAGCCTGGTTTGAATGACACGGACGCAGTGGAACATAAACTGACGCTGAAGACGCTGGCGGAAGATGAAAAATGGGTAATAAAAGCTTCTAAACTAAAATTAGAGGCGACAGAATCGATTCTGCATAGTAAATGAATGGACTGACCTATACTATGGATTTAAAAATTAGAAATCGAACGGAGTGATTTTCTACCAAGGATCCTTTGGGGCCTTTGTTGGGGTTCAGACATCCACTCTCAAGGCAAAGAATGGGGGGATAGCAGATGTTAAAATGATCTCTTCCACGGGTCCAGACGCCGATTTCGTTTGGACAAGGTCGCCCACTGCTGGAGTTGAAGTAGGAGATGTGGAGCACTGTGGACCTGGTCAAGCTGTTTGTGGCTATCAGGCGGCATGGGGAGACATGGGTTTAACAAACCTGCGAATACTGTGTTGCTCCGTGGAATCGCCAGTTTTAAAATGTACCCCTTCTGAAAAGCTACTCCTTGCCGGTGTTTGTGATAACAGAAGGGATGGGAGAAAGAGAAAGTGTGAAGTCAAATTTGGTAAGCGAAGTCAATTTTTTTTAAACTTTAGATTAAAAGGCACTCATCTAATTCAGTTTGGAGCAAAAACGTTTTTATCAATCCCGTTCAGGGGTCGGTGTGGCTTACAACTTTCGGGACCATGACAAGTCTAGCTACTTCTACTCCAGCCTGGGCTTCACTCCGAATTGCACCATTAGCGACTTGCGCAAGAAATTTCAGACTATGCATTGCCCCGAAGGGACTTGTGACTTTAGCTGGGGTTCAGCTGCTGTTGAAATGTGGCGTCAACTGAAGGTCACTCCACACACCTTCGACATGGAGCCTAACAGTCGACTGGAGTTTCATCAGCAACTAGGAGTGTGCTCGTTCGAAAACGGAGAGATTCTTGTGCTTTCCACAGTACTCAACCGTGTCAGTCTCGACTCTTCATTGGCAGAAGTGAAAAGTTCCCAATATGTCATTTCGGGCGTGTTGCAGGAAGAAGAACCAAAGTGTAATATTCAATTCAAGGATCTCAGCATTCCACCTGCACCCCCACCAGTTATTGACACTTCACCACTTAGGTCAAAGTGCATGAATCCTCCAGATGAGCCTCGTGGACCAAAATGTCCTTTCCATGGCATTCCAGAATCCGACAGTTTCGACTATTCTTCTGCAACTACAGCAGGCAGCTCAGAAATAGTGCTCAGTGGTCCCACCGATCCTGATTTAAAGATAAATTTGAAGCCCACGTGGCGAAAGTGGGGAAATTGCTCCTCAAATTCGTTCATGAACCGGCTGGAGACTTATGTTGCTGTTTTAATAAATAATAAAACCGGTGCCACATCAGATGCCCTTGGGGTGCACTCCATAAATGTGCAATGCGGAAATGCCAATGGAGAGAATAGACCCGAGGAGTTTTAAGCTTTCAGAGGTAGGACCTGAATTAGCTCCGCCAAAAAGAATCTCCAAACCCTGCCAAAGTCCTGCTGTTGCCGTTGGGTTTGAAGTTCAGTGGAAGCCGTACCAGGGCCCTGTTGCAGATGACACTGTAAATTAGCAGTCACGCTTAACATGTTTACTGGATGCTATGTATTATTATTGTAATGCGTGCAAAACTCCAATTCGTTTTATTTTCCTTCCACAGGGATTTGTCAATTTCAAACAGTTATGCTCATGTGGACCCCATGCAGTTGTAGACTTTTCCGGCCTGGACTCATCCTTCTTACTTAACGGAGAGTATGTCTAATTTTATGGCTTTCTTAAACTTCATTTAGTCCTTGCAAACATCATTTGCACTGGTTAAACGTGTTTCAGCTGGACAGTTCCGGCTTGGACTCATCCTTCTTACTTAACGGAGAGTATGTCTAATTTTATGGCTTTCTTAAACTTCATTTAGTCCTTGCAAACATCATTTGCACTGGTTAAACGTGTTTCAGCTGGACAGCGCCTCAAGTATGTAGACCTCGGGAAGCAATCTGTGGTTACATCCACGAAAGCTCCGACTACGAACGTAAGAGAAAACTAACCATGTCGTATTTTTGCTATCTGTGCTTCTTAAATTGACAGTATTATGCAATCCCTCTTTTTATATATAATTTCAGCAAACGCCGGCATGATTCGGTTTGATAACGGTACACAAAATTAAAAATTGTTTACACCAAACATATATAATATATATTATTCAAAATCCCACATTATGTAAAAATGCGCGTTGTCTCTATGAATCGTTAGTGGCAATATCCGGAATCAAAGGAAAGTGTTGTCCAGTGTCCAGTCCAGCGATTCTCTGCAAACCCTCGGAAAGCCTGGTAATGTCAACGATTTGTGACAACTCGGGCTTTGACAACGACAGAAAATGCGAAGTAAGAAAGTAAAACTTGAGAGAGAATGATGATTAATATCCTTTCAAATTCTAATTCTGCTGATTCTGATAACTTATAATGTCGTAGGTGGAGGCTTACGTCGGCCTGTCATACACCTACAGTCAAAAAGAGAAGCCCAGTTTTTACGAGAGCATTGGATGGAATTTGGAATGTGTGAAGGAGGAACTATCTGCGAAATTCGCCCAAATGCTGGGTGGCAAAAGTGGTGCTGGGAAAAGCGCTGTCGTGCCTGACTTTGATTGGAATGCTAATGTGCTACCTGGAAGTGATAGTAAAATATGGCACCGTGTCGTGAAGGGCACAAAAATGATTGATATCAAAGCGGGAACTACGTCAACAATTAATCAGCTCATTGGTACCTGCGGCATATACAAAGTACACACTGACATTTTCGTCAGATCAGACGTGAGCACAATGACTGGAGACGAGTCCGAGGATAAATTCGTTGTCGACATTGGTAATAAGGAGCCGGAACCATGCTGGGCTGACTTGAGTCCGTTGAAAGGTCGTAGTTGGTTAGTAGGTCCTGGAACGCTCAGCAATGCGTCTGATGCCCAGTGTGGCTTTCATGGACAGGCGTCCACCAAATCGGGAATTGTAGCGTTTGATCCAAAGGATGGAACTGACCGAACCGGAATCCTAGCTCAAACCCCTACTCCACCTGTCCCAGCATTTGAATGGTATCCTCCTCACGTCTGCCCGAACAACACATACATTAGATCAATATCTGTAAACAAGGTGGCAGTGAAGGATGGTGACACTCTGGATCTGATTGGGGTAGTGGCAATCGGCTATCACTGCATGTCTCCGAATATGACCACGGTGGAGGAGAAGCTCCATGTGCATAAGAGTTGGACAAGTAAAGTTGACGAATGGGTATGACTTTCTTCTTCTATAATTGAAATGCTAATAAACTCGCCATTGCTAATGTCTTGAAAATTGATTTGATTAACATGATAGCGTGCAGAGTTTTTCGGAGATCCTGGCTCTCGATATCAGACATGCTTGGGTGCAGCGGTTGGAGTGGAAATAGAGGCTAGTCTTAGCGGCAAGGGACCCAGTACTGATGAGTATGGTATTTTCGACATCAGGTATAACATCCGATAACTCTTACAATTAGAGATGCTACGACAGCGAATTGACTATTAATTTGAAACATATATTCTAAATGTAGATTTGTATGTGGCTGCGGGAGAGACATGGAATATACATTTAGGCCTCCAGACGTATCCGTTAAACCTGATGTTGCACGGGATGTGGTGTGCAGGAGTCGACAGGCACTATGCTCTTTACAAGCGTCGTTCGCGGAACCCCCAAGTACGTTGGTTATAAATATCATCCCATTTATGTAGTTTATCATTCAAGTTTAGAATTTTTTATTTTAACACGAATAAAATTTGGTTGGACGACCATCTTTAGCTGTGGAAAGGGATGACAAAAGTTTGGAAAATTTAAAAATTGGCTGCTGCAATATACCCTCACCAGTCGCTAGCTGCGAAGCACAGGAGACACTTGTAAGCACAATTTCAATATTGCCCATTTGCCTTTTGTTTGTCCAATTGTATCAAGTTACTGATTCGAAATAGTTGCTGTCCGCCACATGCGACAATCAAGTGTACAACCGGGTGCGCAAATGTAAGTACACCGTTGGAGTCGGAATTGGGTACGACATGAAAAACGAGGAAAAATCCAGTTACTTTTATTTAAGCGTTGGCTACACTCCAACATGCTTGTCCCAAGAGTTGAAGGAAAAAATGGAATCTGGAAAGACTCTCAAGTGTCCGTCAGGGGGCTGTACGTACTCTTGGAGTGGAGCACCGCCTCAAGTATTCCAGGAAGTGAAGAAATTCTCCAGAGTCATTTCTCTGGAACCAAAGACGCGTGTGGATATTTATCAAGTCGTAGCAGTCTGCAATGGGATCCTGGTGATGACTAATAACTTTGTGATGGTTACACTGGACGAGGCTTTCAAGGAGCTCAAACGAGTGCCCATTGTCGAAGACAAGTTGCCAAAGTCCGTTGTCAAGAAATGCGAAGCTCCTGTTGAACTTGACATCCCACCACCCGCTCTTCCGCCAACCCCTGCCATACCAGTACCACATTTGCATCCACCGTCAGAAAAATCATCCAAGCCTACCTGTCCCTTCCAGGAAAAACAAGATTTAGCCATATATACGCTGGCTGACGATGGTTCCAACTATATCGAAGGTTGGCGAGATCTGGATATCGAAGTTAACCATAAAACAAGTTGGACCTACCCTTGGAATAATTGCTCCACCTCGGCAGCCTATTTTAACCAGTTCAATTATAATCGTGGAGAAGTGAGTGTCCCCGAGGGGGAAAGTGGGAAGCAGACGGATGCATATGGAATTGATTCGCTCATTTTTCAATGTGTGGATTTTTCCGCTGGCGAGGAACCAATATCCACTGAAACATGTGAACTCCATAATGAGGGTTCCACCGTCAACAAAGCAAAATTCACCAGCCCAAACGACGACTCTGTTCTCAAACAAGGGTTCAAATGTAATCAAGGTGTTGGAATTGGATTCACCATGAGTGTTAAACCTTTTCAGCGGGTTTTGGACGATGTTGCTTTTGATAATTTCCGTAAGTCAATATAACGACCTGGAATTGTGTTACTCGCAAAACTGTTAGCTCATGAGACTATATTGTCATAAATCAAACGATACTACTTACTGCTGCATTACTATTTCAGGAATGCATTGCTCCTGTGAAGCTGATGCTGTTGGAGTGGCCGGCGAGACCAAATCAACCAGCATAGGAGAGTGAGTTAACTAAAATTTACTTATTTTCCGGAGAATGTACCATAGTTTTGCGGGGACTGACAAGAGTGACAAGGCATAATATTTAACTTGTTGTTTCAATAGTTGGAGTGATGCCAGATACTGTCGACCCAAAGAGGCATTATGCGGTTTTACGATTCGAGCCCAGAAACTTCAAAAGGGTAAAATACTTGCCTTAACCGCTTAACCCGATGTATTCCGTTTCTGTTACAATAAGAGTATGACAATAAGAAGAAGGATTAATGTATTGTATCTTTTGCAAGAACCTCTTCGTGTCTACGATAATTTGGCCATATCAAACTTGCGCATGAAATGTTGTCCAATGGAGTCTCCAGTATCGGGTTGCTCACCCGTGGAAGCGATAGTTATGGTAAGTTTGTTTCCTTTGTGATCCATATATTATTATAGTGCGATCTAATAATAAAAAAGTGACGTTTTGCTTAGGTTGCAGTCTGTAACAACATTGGAGGCTCACAACAGAAGGACTGTTTAGTGGACTATTACGTGGGGCTTACGTACGACTATCGACCCGAGGTTGAGCCCCAGATCCAGACCTACAATAGTGTCGGCTGGACACTTGACTGCGTGCGAGAGGAACTGTCTGAAAAGTTTGTCAAATCTGTGGCGAAATCGAAAAAGAGTGGCGACAAGCCCAAAGTTGATCTCAGCTGGGCTGAAATGAGCACAGATAAGCCACTTGGAAAGGTTTGGAACACGATGAGTAAGAAGGTCCAAGTGGTTTCTGCGCCAAGTGATACGACCGTAGAAATTCACCAGATAATTGGAAGCTGTGCGTTTTATAAAATATACACCCATCGATTCGCGAAAGTTACCAAAAACAAGGAAGGGAAGGTGGTTAAAGAAGACATTGAGAATTATGATGCCATTGCAAGCTCTCGGAAGGGTAAATGCTGGGAGGAAGGTACACCTATTCGAGGACGTGATTGGATGATAACTGCTAGTTCTTCGTTGTTGCAATGCCCTCCGAGGGCGCATTGGCCTTCTGCATCGAAGCAAGACCTAGCTGACCTACAAGTTGGAGCAAATTATCCCAAAAGTGGACTTATAATTCAAACCCCGCAACCCGAATTACCATATTTGAAATGGAGTGAGTGGAAATTGTGTCCGAAGGGCACATTCCTTCGTGGTTGGACGTCGGTAGCATCTGGGAAAAACGGAGTGAACAAGGCTGGCAAACAGACGGATGACTACAGTGGAATTGTATTTGTTAAGGGGATTTGCCAGTCCCCAGATAATAGTCCCTCAGAGAGCTCTGAAATTGCTCTTTTGCAAGAGAAAAATGATTGGCAGGAACAGGTTTGGGTGAGTTAACAAAAGTTTTGCAAGCAAAAAACCCGAGATTATTGTTCTGATACATATAATCGCGCTAATACATACATGCGCATGATGATATTGTTGTTGTGTTTGTTTGGATAATTCCAATAGAAAAAGCAAGGCAAGTATGGAGTAGTCCACTGCGTCGGAACAGGAATAGGAATCCAAGGAATGATCCAAATGAAACCGAAACCATCAGACGATAAGTTTTACTTCCATGATACAAAGCTGATCTGTAGCTGCGGACAAGCAGCTTTTGTTCGGGAAGGTGTGCCACCCATAAACGATGCGCAAAAGAAAAGAGATGCTTTGGCTTCCCCACAAAAGCAAGAGGTATGCAAGAGTCGACATGCTCTGTGTGGCTTAAAGGTTTCATGGGGACCCAGCAACATTGGAGACTTCTCCCAGCAGGATGGTCATGGCGTCTCTAATTTACAGGTATGAATATAAGGCACAATTTCAGCTCAGTAGTTTTGTAAAAAAAATCCTCTGCCAACATTAAGTCATGAATTAACACGAATTCTTCAGGGCTTGTGCTGCGAAGTGCCATCGCCAGTGTCTAATTGTCAGACGGAGGAAAAACTAGTGTTTGCTTCCGCATGTGACAATTCCAAAGGGACTGTCCAGCGTCGTTGCGTGTTCAACCTTGTAATTGGAATAGCATACAATTATGAAAAGCACGAGGCTGCAAGTTACTTTTACGCAAGCAATGGCTTCACTCCGACGTGCATAGCGTTGGACGTAAGAAGCAAGTTTACGGAAAATATTCCAAAGCCGTGCTCCGAACAGGGTTGTAAGTTCCCGTGGGCGAAGGCCATGCCTCAAATTTGGCAGGAAACAGTGACAATATCACAGATTGCGGAGGTGCCTGCCGGCAAAAGGCTCAGGATTTATCAGGTAATAAAAGCCAATTGAAGAATTAACCAATTATCAAAGAATTACCAAAACCATGTAATAATTTGTGGTGTCTATTATATTATATTGTCATCAGGTCGTGGGGCAATGTCAGTCCGTTTCGGTACTCACAAATTATTTTGTTCGCGTGATTGCTGATAAGAACGGTGCTCCGATGTCCCGAGATCCATGGATTATTGACGACCTGGCTCCACCTAAAATGAAAAAGTGTGAAGCGATGTAGTAGTCTGATTATTGGTAAAAAAATGTTTTATACTTTTGTACGACTGGTTATAATAATCTATTCATGCATATGTGTGTGTATACGAACGATTTTAATGAATTTACGGTAGTATTAATAAATATGTAAGTGCTACCATGTACAAGCACATTTGTCTAACATTTCAAACTTCAATAGAAGAGCACTGAATGAGCAGACCAATAGGAAAAAACTGTTTCTTTCTTGGCTTTCATGTAATCCGACACTATTGACCTTGGTTTGTATTTGATAGAAAAGCAAAGCTGTTTCACAGCTTTAGCACACAAAAATGTCATACGTCAATCAATTGCTTAAATTGGTACTCAATCAAGTGCCGTGGGATGGGTGGTGGGATATGATATGATTCGATTTTGCATTTATCATATAGATTTTGACATTCCTAGCAAAATTCATTAAAATCATAATACATTCATCAGAAATAAAAGGTGAAGTGAGCTCTCTGCTCTTCTGGGGTAAAACCCCAGAGAAATAAAATCAAATATTTATATCCTAAATGAATCACAAATAAAAATATTAATGGAATACAATCAGTCAGCTTAAACTACGTCAACATCAACCTGTCCCGTCACATCAAAAACCTCAACCCGTATTTAAAAATCTGTTTAAATAAGCAATCAATGACTATGGCAAAATCCCACTTTTTCTGGAATCTCTTTAGAATTTTACTACATGGCCACATTAAATAACGTTCCTCCTCCGCCCTTGTTCCAGTATTCCAGTGACACCACAGGTGTGCACAAGTGCGTTACAGCATATATATTATTCTCCAACAAGGGTTCTATAATGGCAGCAATTAATTTAATTGTCTTTCCAGCTTTGTTTTTATTATGTGTCTTATTACACGTTTCTGAGGTGGTCTCAACACCGGAAAAGCCTGATTGTGATTGGGTGGAATGGGGGCAAGTGGCCCGGATGCGGGATTTATCGGACTGTAGAAAGTTCTACTATTGTGTGAGGGGAAGGGCTCCATATCAAGGCTCGTGTCCTATCCTTCCAGACAGCGTCGTCTTTTACACTTTATACTTCAATCCGAACACAACACACTGCGACTTTTATGAGCGTGCACATCCATCCTGCTTTGGAACTGGTACAGGCACTGGCACAGGTGTGGTGGTACCTGCTGAGACAACAACTACTACTACCCTCGCACCCACTACGACAACAAAGCCACCCCGTCCACCTCCCCTCGATGATAAGCCAGACTTTGAAATAGATTGCAGGGTCCGCCAGTGCGGATTGTTTGCGAATACTTATGGCCGTTGTGACACTTACGTGATATGCGTGAACGGACAAAAACAAATAAAGAAATGCAATGGAGGACAACTTTTCGACGTGAAAACAAAGGAATGCCAGCCAATTAATTTAGCTACATGTTGGACAGAGCCAAACGCAGGTCCTCACACCAGGAAACGGAAACAAGGGGACTGTCCCTTCCATGGGAAAACCCCAGCTACTCCTATCGAAGAAAATGGGAAGGGGATTGTTCTCCAAAATCCTGTGGTCACAAGTGTCGGCAGCTGGCAACCGTGGCAGTACTGTCCGAAAGGAAAGTACGCCACAGGAATATACGCCTGGAGACGGATGCTCATGCAAGGTTTCAACTACGAAAAGAAAGATCATGCCGGTACGATAAATTAGTACTAATATAAATATTTGGCCTGGAAGTCTTTTTTGATTATGATTGTTTTAATCTTTATGTCTGTCTTTATGATTTTTTCCTTTAGGGATCGTGGCAGTTTCGTTTATGTAAATAAAAAAATGCTATTTCATGAACTTATATAAAATTAACATGTTATAGCTTCCACCATTTGGAACTATTCCAGTTCCAGTGGATATAAAATAATAATCATTCTCAAAATTTTAGCTGTCAAAGTCCTGGTGGCAATGAGACAAAAGAAATTATCGAGAGTTTAGCTCCAAATCTGCCAATGGATGGGTGGCCATTCTACTACATGTGTAAGGGGGCGGTGGTCGGTTTTAGATTAAATTCTGCAAAAAATCCTTTACCAGGAACCAGTGACTTCATTGCAACAGACAACGTTCAAGGTATATTTACCTCTCCAAATCTCATGTGAAAAACCTCACATCTACTATGAATTATTGTTATTAATTTGCTAGTAGTGCTAGCATGACATAAAGTAGTGGTTCATTCATGGCTGTCATCTCTGTAGGAATGTGCTCATGCTCTGGACCTGTCTACAAACCCTACGAGCAGCCAGGATTCGCACCCCAAAATGGCAACCGAGGGGATTGGACTGCAGAACAGTAAAAAAGCTGTTTGCAATTATTATGATTAATGATTTGATCACTTTTGTTTACATTTCTCCTCCGGGTTCCACAATAAATGATATGAGCAATTGCATGGTTGTAGGAACTGTCGAAAAGGACAAGCGGTTTGTGGCATGCAAACGCAAATGCAAGAATACAAAGAGCGTATGCACACATGTTTTTTTTAAATTTATTGAAAATAATACATAATGTATGTATTTTGTAGAGTGTGGAAAAGTTGCTAAAATCTATTTGAATTGAAATTTCAGTCCTTATTGGAACTTACGACAACCAGGTAGCTATATTTTTATTAATATACAGAAAATAATATATTATTTGAGTTCCAATAAAAAATCCACCTCACGGAAGATATATATAATTTTTACATTCTAGGGCATGTCAAACATGAAAATCCTTTGTTGCGATGTACCGTCTCCCTTTGAAAATTGTGTCCCAAAAGAAGAGCGTCAATTGGTTCGCATTTGCGACAATTCCGAGAGTGACGAATCCCTCCGGTGTGACTTTGAAGGTGAAGTGGGCATTTCGATGGACTACGAAAACCAAGAGAAGCTCATTGACTTTTACTCCAGTATCGGCTACACCTTAGCTGACACAAAAAAGCAAATGTCGGAAAAGATTGAGACAGGGCTAAAGAAAAGAATTGAGGGTGGAAGCAGGCTGGAGTACAGTTGGGATGACGTTGTCCCCACAATTTTCAACGACCCTGTAATCACCCCTCGAACAATGTATGTGAAGCCATTCAAGAAACTGGAATTATATCAGATCACTGGAGGCTGCTCCTATTTCCTAGTAAGAACTAATAGGTATTTGAAGGTAATTACTGATGCAAACTCAGGACAGAGGCAACAAATTTATTTCGAGGTATAATGCGCGTCATGTCATATCATGTTGCAGAATAAAAATAAATTATTTATTATTAGCTTTTGAATTGTTGGAAAATTTTTGTAAATTCGTATTCGGATTGAGCAATGCTACTACAACTTGGACTGATGCTTCCTCCTGCACAGCCCCCATTATCCCTTCCAACGGACCAGAACGCTAAAAGTCCAATGCGATTGGTATTTGCCCAGTCAACCAGCTTTCGAGCGTGAGCCTGGGTAAATATTTTCCCATTGAAATTTCTGCCGAGCATTGGGGTCACCCCAAGCATTCGCTTCAGCNGGTATTTGCCCAGTCAACCAGCTTTCGAGCGTGAGCCTGGGTAAATATTTTCCCATTGAAATTTCTGCCGAGCATTGGGGTCACCCCAAGCATTCGCTTCAGCTGACTATCTGATTTCTCCGGCCAGATCTGTTTCATTTGTCCCAACACGGATTTCGCTGCTCCAATGACAGAATCCCCAAAGTCTGCCGAAGGCCCTCCAAACTCCATCGTCATTGGGTTGACAATGCTAACTTGAACCCCGTTCTTCTTTGCATTTTTTAAAATATCAACCCCTAAAATAGGAGTAAGCCCGTAGTCTTCTGCTTGCACCATTAGAGTGAAACTGACTGTCGTATTTGGCCTTTCCCGTTGAACTTTTGCTAAAGCTTGATTCATCCGGTCGGCATCCACTGTTGACTCAATGTCAATATCGACATGGTTAGTTTGGACTGCATCCAGTACAGTCTTGTAAGCGTTGGCCAAAGCGTCGACATTCGAACATTGTTGCTCAAAATAAGGACCCATGGCTCCACCAGTGGCCACGATGAATTGTCCTCCGCGGGCTTGTAACTCTCGAACCGGTCCCAGAATGGCTGGGTCATTGATTTCATTTGCTGCTCCCCACTTGGGTTTACAACTTTCTGAGCTTCCAAGGGCAAAGGCTAAGGTGAAATCCTTTTGCCCTGTCTTGGAGTACACTTGCGTCAAACTGGGGCCATTCTGATTGACATCAAAGTATGGGGCGAAACGGATGGGGGAGCTAGGGGAGCCAGGCGACGTGGGGTCTGGGGGAGGAAGAGATAAAGTTGTTGTGGTTTGTGGAGATGTTGTTCCTATTTGCCCACCGCTCCCTCCTCCTCCTGAAGTTGAGGACGAGTATGAGATTGTGGTTGAGCTCGGTGTAGCAGACTGATTGCTGCCATCCGCACCCCCACCACATTGCACATTCTGGGGCCAGTCGCAAGTTGAAGAGACCGGATTAAAATGGAGGCCTTGTGGACACGGTCGGATTAACTCTTTGTCGTGATCACATTGAATGTAGTTTGCGCAGTTGGAAGGGTCCGGATAAATTTGTCCATTCTGGCATCCCAGTCGAACTACAGAGTTATTATTATTTTTAAATGATTAAATATTTCCTATAGTTTTACACGGAATGAAATGGCATTGGCAATGACCAAATAAGCTTTAGTAGGAGCACCAACCTGGCACAGCTAATACAGCAACAACAATAAGGAAGCTGGAAATCGTTGGCTTCAATTCACACGAGCTCATTCTGTTTGGTTCCCAGTTCCCACAATAGCTGAAAGTGGACTAACGCTTCCAATATGTCTTTGTCTGCTCAAGACTAGATTAGATATGAGAATGAGCAAGGCACTATACGTTTGTGACCTGTCTGCTGTTATTTGCAATGTTTATATATACAAGACAAGTTGGGGAATTAATTAATAAGGGGGTGTAGAACAATGATCCCACCAGGCTCCAACTAAAATTATGGCACAAGTGTTTCTGGCTACACTTCTGAGTATTTATCTGGATACTCATTTATACTTAAAACCATGTAGGTGGTTTAAAGTGTATAGGTATAGCAAATATTGTGCTTCTCTATCTAAACCGGCGGCGGTATAAATCCAGAAACTCTGCATCAATTCGCCTTATTTACTTACGCAGTATTCAGCACGATTCTTTAAAACTGACTTCTTTTGTACACCTACAAATACTCTTGTATGCAAAAATAATATGCATTACGATCTGTGCTGGGTTATAATGTGCCTTAAAGCGCGTAGGTTTCAGGGGCAGATGCAAGTTTATGATAAGCTAGTAAACATTCATGTATCTAGCCAAGTTTCACGTGGAAAAACTATAACCATGAACTCTTTAAGAATCAATACAGGATACAAAAGTAAATAAATAAGATTACATATCGGCATAATATGAAATATAGGTCGTATCCCTGTATCAAAGTCGTTTTCATCCACATTCTGTTGACAAGCAGATATGATGTAGTACTATATTATGTTATGTATACACTTTGTCGCTTTGATGTCACTTCTATTCCATTCATCCCGGAATTTTGAGTGTATACGTCAAGTTTTTATGATTGATGTTGAGTTGAGATGACGTAAGTCGTAAGCAGACAAGGTTCAACTAGGCTTTTACATAAAGATGACTGGAGGGATTCTTCTTTCCACTCTTGGCATTCGTGTAAAGTCTCGAGTTTCCGTCTTTACTAAAAGACCTTGATCCACTTATGGCGGGGTCTGGGTCACATCATTTATATGCCTCCTACAATTACAGTGCTGTTTCCGATTCGGCACAAGCAATGAATAGCATTTAACCACAAACAAAAGCCAATATCAAAGTTACAGCTTTAGTCCGTGACAATATTAGATTTTGCGTCCTTTGGCGTCTGCTGTGTTTCCCCAAATTACAGATGCACATAAAATGGGCAAAATGTTTAGGTAAATACTGATTCAATGCTTTTTTGTTATATAAAACGGATTGATTGTATTTGTCATCAATCATCAAAATGAACGCAAATCAGGCAATAAAATCACACTGTTTCTTAATTAATGCAATGGAACAAAAACTAAATAGATTATACAAGTTGCATGATTGCCATGAGGGCTGACTATTATTTCAGGATTCATCAGGATGAGTGCCATTGTAGCGTACCAAAGTCAACGTTACACTCACTGGCTAAAATTTCCAACTCCTTTCTCATGTATAAGCTCATGAGGCGATCCATTGCTTCCTGGTCTGGAAACCAATCGGGATGCCCAAAAATGGAGAAATCAATTTGGTGGTGGTGAGAGGATGAACAACCCAAAAGAACTAAAATGTTAAACAAATAAAATAAAAAAATTAAAGGAAATTATAATACACATAGTATGTATATTGCAAATACAAGTAAAGAATGACATCTTGGCCACCTGCAGTCAGAAACGAGTCCTTCATCAAAGGTGCATGGTAAACATTTTCGACAGGAAGCCCCATCAGATTGTACTGTACAAGGGAAGACTGCGGAATGCAGGACATGGAGCACCGGTATTTGGTCAGCTTTAGAAAGTTGCACTTGTTCACAAGATGATGGAACCAGGCAGGAAATAGCCAAAGCAAGAAGGCCAAGTGCTTCCAGATGATGTACGTTCCTTCATTTCTTAAAATTGTCTCTAAGGACTTGTTCGCTTCTTGAATGCGATACTTTGCTGAGTTTGTCTTTAACGGAACTTTGATGTATCCGCCACTCCAATGGTTCGTCAGTTTATTTCTTGGATGCTCCTCGCCAATGACAGGTAGCGACGAGGTGAGGAGAATATGCTCGGGCATGATCATCCGCCGACATTGATTTCTCCCCATTTTTGGGACATCCATCAAGCAAAGCAGCCCTTATAACTCCGACCTGCAGCCCATATACTATTGAAGGGAAATGAACACCGAGGTTTCTTCGAATTTCTCGGATTGGCTCCAGGGCACACGTGCCACAAGCCATAGGTAACATTTCAAAGTTTGAAAGAGATTTAGACTCTGGAAAACTTTTGCATGTGAACAAGTTAGGGATTGTAAACGTCGCAACGACTTCTGGCACAGAGAACAATATCTTTAGCTAGAATCCAAAAAATTAATTGCAGCATTTCCTTTCATTATGTTCACATAAAATATTTTACAAAGCTTCTGTACCTTTGTCCATAATGACTTTTCCATTTTGTCATCCAAATCCTTGGTGCTCCCCGAATTATTATTGTTTTTGCCTGACGCGGAGCTCCACTCTCCAGGTGAAGTCACTCCAGTCAGCTTGTCCAACATGTGAACAAAGGAGTAGCCATCCATAAGAACGTTGATGTGCTTTGAAGGCAACGTAGCTGGCACTAGTCTCATCTTTTCCGTGCAACACCAGCATTTGCCAAAGGGGCAGACCCCGCTGAAATTTTTCCTGAAACCAGCTTGCTACCACCCTCTTAAAATCTTCCCCACTTGCCAGTTCCCTCTCCACAAAATGATTGTCGAGTTTCACTTTTGTAACAATTTGTCGTTTGAACAAGTAGCCACAAAACTTGACCAAGTCACAGAACAAATTTTGATAATTTTCAAAATTCTCTTTGGCTAGAAACAACTCCTCAAATAGGGTCTTTAACTTTGGCGTGTCCACCTTGCCCCGGAGTTTTAAGACTAATCCCCCCGTAAGAATGGGTTGCTTATCTGGAGTTTCGTTGACTAAAAGAATGTCGTTAGGTGTACAAGCCACCAGATCTGAGTGAATCCGTGACGCCAAAAAATTGACAAAGAACCGCCATATCCCCAGGAGTAGCAGGGGAACACCATACACTCCAATTATAAACAGCCATGCCACTAGGTTCACGATAAAGGATCGGAGATTCTGAACGAATTGCCGGTAAACTGACATTTTCCCATTGAAATAAAAAAAAATTCTTGAGATCAAATAGGTGTCAAATCAATTGATCCTCTGAATTGCTGTACATGATGTGCCAAAATTCACACAATTTTACACTAGATTTCTCACATCAAAAAGAGTAAAACTGTACATTTTGGATAATAAAAGTTATTTCATAAAACTGATGATCTTTCTTCGCCTCCTTCACCAAAGGATCTCTTTTTCATTAGAAATTACCCAAAAGGAAGGCCAGAGACAGACCACGCAACGTTAGCGGCATATCGTGGTTTTCATGATGCTGTTAGTACAATGCGTATAGGTATCGTTGCATTTGCTGTACACATACTCACGTTGTTCAGTGGGATGGGTAATTTGCATGACTTTTGGCTTTGGCTAGCTTCATTGTCAATTTCCTCAAAGAGAAATCTGCCCCGACAACTCTGGGTAATTAGATGAGTACTTGATGATGGTGGTGTGTATAGTGTTGACCATATCATATCATATCATATATGATCGTATGAAATGATACAATGAAATAGGAAAAAAATATTGCAATTTGTGCCTTCCTTGTATAAATTATCATTTGTGGTAAGGTAGCAGTAACACAACACGCTTGCAATACAGAGACTTGAAAACTCTGCAAACATAATATGGCATGTTTATAGCTGAAAATACAAAAAAGTTGTATCATTGGGATTGGGACTAAAACCAGCACGAAACATATATTAGGCGGTTGAAAATAAATCGTCCCCCTCCACCAACCGTGCCCCCTTCAATAAGATTACTATTCTCTAGTATTGCAACGTGAATGTAAATACCAAGGAGCCCTTTTACGAGCTCCGAGCAAAGAAAGAGACGCAAACCTGAAGCTTGTATTGCAAAAAGTAGAATTGTTATATTATGATGGGTCTAGTGCATTATTTTCTGCCGGATTTGTGAAATCAATTAACACGAATTGAAGATGAATGACTAACTGACGCGGAGAAAAATAGTGGCTGCTCTAGAAAACGCTATAAACATTTATTGTAATTTACATACGAGTTTCAAAAGTAACAAGTAAATGCAATGGTAAATACTACATCATACACACACGCTCTTGTTTAAAAACAAATAATTGGTGACACTGCACGGGATATCATCAGTTAGTGGCCCCACTTTGCATTTACATCATGTCAGGCAGCTTTTTGCTAATGAAGTTTGTCAACAATGGTTGTTTGCGGGGTAGAAAGTAAGCCAGGTCTGATAAGCAAGCACAAACAAACATGCACACATTTTTGTTTTCGAAAAGCATTACAAGTTTGAGGCGTAGTTGGCCAAATTTATATGCTGAAATGCTCATGCTCACATTGTGTAGTATCCTCATTCGTCATCGGCATACCGAGGTGAGAGGAGAGCCAGATTGTTTATGCAATAAAGCCTGCAATTGGTGATGGCAGGCACTCGTGATGTGTTTTCAAAATGATTTATTGGCACTACGAACACAAAGTTACGTCTAAGGCTTGGCTAGAAGCGTCGCACAAGTCTAATCAATTTAAATTTGAATCTAACTTTACGGTGGTATGTTGAGACTGCCGCAACGGCGTCTTGTGATGATAATATATGATACATGGTACCGCATGACGCATGGTTTGCAAGTTTACAGAGTTGACAGGTTTATTGCAATAAATTATCTGTCTGCATTAGAATAAGATATACGTATGTCTTGAAAAAGGGCTCACGAAATATTAATTTCGGATTTAAAACATATTTTTAATGGGTTTGAGGCAAATTCTATCTCCACAGGCAAACGCATGAAAAATACTCGGTGTACATATTGTTGTTGTAATTTTAAGTTTTCAATAAAATGGCCTAAAACGAGAAGCCAAAAAACATGTACATACTTATTATTAGTTTCATATAATAATACTTCTACAACTAATTTGCCTAAAATCATCCCCGTTTATCCCATTTATGCTCATCATTAAATGAGCAAATGAGATCCAGTTGTGTATTTGTGGAGTGGAGTATAAAAGTATTACGACGACACTAGCCATTACACCTGGATTCGGTGACGACGCAAAAACTTCGGCGGCCAATTGTAACCGACCACGACGACCACTGCTAGGGTGTGAGGAGGAGGTACGGCGACACCACGAAGACCTGTAAAATACTTGTGTCCACTTGGTAGACAAGTATTTTATGTAGTAGATCGTTACTCGTGTTAGCTAACCTGAGGACGCCATGCATTCTTCCTTACAATTCGACAAACTACAAGTGCCGATCAACTTCCGTGTGTACCTTGTCAACCAAACGAGCATTGAGCGTTTCGACTTTTTCATGAAACTTTCACTTCACGGTGAAAGAAAACAGATATAAAGGGTTGATCGATACCAATTATTACGGTTTACTACACCGACAGTAAAAGAAGAAACACTTGAGTTGAAATTGCGTGTGACACAATTTGTTGTGTTTCTGCTTTGTGTATAATAACACGCATGCATTCGGTTTCGTGGCAATAGTAGATAGATACATGCGGGTCTCTTACTCCCTTTATCGAACTCATGAACTAATAATACAAATGAAAAGCAAAAATGTAAACCCGGAAAATTGCTTGTGTGAGGTTGTATGTGCGAGGCCAACAAAAGTGAGAGTAAGAAAAGAAACGTGTGCACTCGAACTCGACAAGGTTCATCCTCCCTCACAACCAAACATGGAAAAATTATTACAAACATAAGAATATCACCACCGTGTACAACCGGAAAATGAGGTATTGACACATTTTAAGTAGCGGATACCACAACATTATGCTTAGAATTGCGAATTTGTCTATCTGAAAATCGTAAAAATCTTTTCTTGCTTTAAATTCTATTTACAAAATGACAGGACCGAACTCTCTTCATTTTACACGATTTTTATGTTTGATGGGCTAATTTTTTAAAATTCCATACACCCCCAATTAGTTACAATTGCGGAGCAAGCAATTATATCTTATGTTAGTAAAACGGTTAACAACATTTTTACTTCTTGAATTTTTTTCCGCTACTTTTGGTGCTATCTGTTATTGCAAGCTCAGTTAGTGACCGAATTCGGAATGTGCACAAGGAAAGTATCGACAATTTTTATTTTATACCGTTCCAATTCATGCTGTCAACCATCCCATTTCCTTCGCCTCCCTCGCTCTATTACCACTTTCCCTTTCCTCGTGCGTAATGTGAGTTGTCGTCGTGGAACACTCAAGGAAACCGACAAGCAGACAATATGTGTGTTCTCGTTCTCGAAAAATGAGGTCTGGCGAACTGTTGTTGTCTTTTTGATGAAACTATCTCACGCCTATGAAATTCCCATTCTGTCTGTTACATTACAGTTACAACTACAACAACAACCCGATTAACATGCTCATGCTTGATGCTATATATATATATGCACATATACAGGATATTATGACATGAGTATGAGGATGTTTGCTGATGTTCGATTAACTTTTTGTCAGTTTTCTCCCGGATACTAGACCAACAGGAGTTGCGACGGGGTGATAAACTGGGACAGTGGATAATACCAAACTGTAGAAGGGAAAATAAGAGCCATAAAAAAACTATAAGTGCGAAATTGGGGGAAGAAACACGGAAGAGTAGCAATGTCAAAGGTTTATCCAAGGCATGGAGCTGGAGCAGCTGGGGGTGGTGGTGAGAGGATAAGGCCTACGTATAAAAATACTGCTCGTCCTCAGCAACAACAACAGCAGCAGCAGCAGTACAGTCAGCGTCAAAGAAAATCTGTGGATGATGATTACTGGCCCTCCTTATTTACCATTTTGTGTTCAATTCCAGTTATCTTCATTTTATATCACTACATCACGAGATTGTTATCGAAAATTATCTGGGGATCGCTAACGGTAAAAATCATTCCAAGTTACCAAATTCCAAATTCTTACGAATGACCTACATAATGGATGATTGGTACGAATTTCCTGCAGATTTCCACTGAGGTGTCCGGCCCACGTTCTGACTCTGACAGGGAAGACAATCTCTATCATTTGCTGCTCGAATGGCTCGCGAAAAACACTAGGAATCTTCAAAACACAACTGTGAAACTAAAATCCAAGGAAGATGACTACGGGAAAAGGGAGACTCGCCTTGCCCGCTATCCTGGATTTGGAATAACCCATTTCAGTTACAAAGGAGCGTGGATCAAAATGGAGCGGATGGCCATCCCTGATGTCAAGTCCAATGGGATTCCATATGAAAAAATCATTTTAACATTTGTCTCATCCCGAAGAAATCGCACCCTGTTATATGAACTTCTGGAGGAGTGCAAGCCAGAAAAGAGTGAAGATGACGAGGAACGCACAACAATGTATAGAGTTGATCGATGTGGCTGGACACAAAGTGGAAATCCCCGGAGGAAACGGCCTTTGAGATCTAATTGTTTTGGCGGAAAATGCCTCGGACAAGTTGCTTTCTGACGTAAGGGACTTTCTGGACTCCGAACAATGGTATCTGGACAGGAATATCCCGTACAGAAGAGGATATCTGCTGTACGGACCCCCTGGTGAGTTATTTCATATTAAATGTATATATATACCTAGTATTAAACCATACAGTAATGTAAGACAGAAGACAATATAGGTCACAACACCTGCCATGCCATGGTGTTTTCTTTATCCATTTCCTGTGTTTTGATATAAGGTTGTGGAAAGAGTAGCTTGGTCCGCGGTATCGCCGGAGAAATAGGATACGACATCTGCATCCTCTCTTTAACGACCCTTGGTATCTGGACAGGAATATCCCGTACAGAAGAGGGTATCTGCTGTACGGACCCCCTGGTGAGTTATTTCGTATTAAATGTATATATGCATAGTATTAAAGCATACAGTAATGTAAGACAAGACAATATAGGTAACAACACCTGCTATGCCATGGTGTTTTCTTTATCAATTTCCTGTGTTTTGATATAAGGTTGTGGAAAGAGTAGCTTGGTCCGCGGTATCGCCGGAGAAATAGGATACGACATCTGCATCCTCTCTTTAACGACCCAAGGTTTGACCGATGACTCCTTAAACATGCTGATGAACTCTACTCCTAAAAAGTGCATCATCTTTCTGGAAGATATTGATGCAACATTCAGAAAGGAAAAGGGTGTGAACGCATCTTTGAAGGAAAATGTACCGTTTGAAAGACCGTCCACCGAAGGAGCATCCAACATCACATTCGGAGGACTGCTAAATGCCCTCGATGGAGTATCATCGACGGAAGGACGAATCGTCTTTATGACGACAAGCTACGTGGAGACTCTACACCCTGCTCTGACTCGACCTGGGAGAGTGGATATGAAGTTATTGGTAGACTATCCAAATGACGACCAGATAAGAATGATCTACTCCCGGTTTTACCCGGAGGCAGGAATCAAGATGAAAAGCGAGTTTGTGAAAAAAATTCGCGAGCTGCGAATCAATGTCACAATGGCACAGGTGCAGGGATTATTCATGTTCTATAAAGAGGATGGGCAGGAGGCGATTGATAATATTCAGGAATACTTTCAAGACCAATTTCTGATCTCTGAATTGGAGCCTAACAATTAAAACATGGCAATGGATTTCGAATTTAAATAATTTGGAAAATGTTACTTTCATTTATTTGTATTAATTATTTGTTTAGATTGATGTCATGTAGTCGTATTGTGAGTCTCGTGGTAGATAGCACATTACCGGATTAGTAATTTGTGAAACCAACTTAACAAACACATAACTCATAAGTACATGCAATTGTAAAAGTAAAACACAGACTGCACGAATGTGAGATTGACTTTGCTTGCTCTGATGATCTCTGATACCAGATAGATTCTGAACACCTAACCAAATTGAAATAATGAATGGGGATTGATAGTGTGTAATTGTTTGATACTATAATGTAAGTATAGTTTGTATTGTGATGTGCTGGTGTGTGGTTTAGCTATGAGTAATGAAAT
>JAANSN010001841.1:4227-29023 GCA_036850665.1 Dicranocentrus wangi | reverse complement strand
GTACTTACATTTCATTTCACAATTTAATGTGTAGAGGTTAGTGTGTACGCAAATACAATACATTGAATGGTTCTTGCCATTCTTTATTCTATATTTACAACCATACACTCAAATCTACTGAATTGCAACATCAATTAGCGCAGTGTTAGTAAAATGACATATTATGAACCAAATAACCACCACGACTCAGTTTTCATTTTTGGTTCTTGCCCAACATGAACACAAAACCACAAAACTCAATATGTGCCATTTTGAGTCTTTAGGGAAAATGGTGTACCCCCTTTAATATAGTAGACTGGTGTCCAAGTAGTACTCATAGATTCTTTGCATCATGCTGACTACATATAATGCACTCTAACTAACTAACATAACAAATCCCCAGTTCATATAGCATACCAGTGTATAGGATTTATTATCCCCATTTCAAATACACGCCCCTGCCTTATATACCCTACCCGCACCCCTAAAAGATTTACAGCACCCCTGACCAGCCTTGCATATTTCTATTATGCTAGATACATCAGTGAGAGTGTAATAGAAACATAATCTCCCAGCGGATTTGGAATTTCTCAAGATTATCTAAAATTATTCAAATTAGTTAATTTGCATAAAAATGATTGCAAGAATATGTAAATTAGGTCATTTGCATAATTTCAGTTTTTTGCGATTATGTCGAAACTGAAGGGGGTATCCCATTTTACTCTACGGATTCGGCATCTACATCACAAAATACATCTACATACCGAGTTTCAGCCAGGTCATATGCGGTAAAATTTTTCTTAAGGATTTTAATGTAGATATTTAACAACCACCGTACAACTACTACATTTCATAGCTGTATGAAATCACACCAAGTGAATCATGTCGTGTGCAAACAAAACTTGTCCATATTGGCCGACATTTCAAAAAGTATATATATACATACAATTTCGAGATGTGTGGTTAATTTCGGAATTAAATTGTAGCATTAATGACAATTAGCAACACGAAAACTACCAATAAACAATTGACAAATATTTGGAATCAATTTTAACAGAAGGAATGTCATTCTCATAGATGGACAGACAAACCGTCCTATCCTAAAGAGTGGGTTGAAGCATCCGCTAATGGATGCGAGTGTTGATGTTAGCATTCCGCGAGAACATACACAAGTAAGGCGTAATAGTTGCCCCAAGAAACCGCGGGAACAAAAAACTTTCATTCCCTTTTTGTTGTTTTTGTTAGTGTAACTCATTCTTGCAAAATATTATTATTATGAAGTTCTCATTCCTGAATCAGAATGATGAATGAGTCTGTTATTTGTGTCAAATAAAACGTGAAATATTGGGATTATTTTGAGCAGTTTGCAGTTTAGTGCCTGAATTCATTTTAAACACATCTACATCGAATTCTACATTATTTTGAGGTATACTTTTTGTGGATAAATTGAAATCATTTTGGTTTGCTTTCAAATAAACTATAAACGAACGACGATTAACAATGCATTCATCTATCTCCTCCGTCATGATATGACGTGATAAGTTAATCAAGTCACAATAAAAGTGCATTTGGTAATAATAATAAAAATAATGCTACTCTCAAACTTTTAAGCAACCATTTAGTTTGTACTTGTAATATGAGCATTTTGGTGGTGGTTCACTTTTTATTTACGTGCTGTTCCCTCATTTTTGTGACTGAACACATTCAGTAATTCAGCCAGGAGGATTATTAGTAGGTTAGGAGCATTATATAGTAGGATTTTTCCTATATCAAAACATCAAAAGTGCTTAAAAAGCTAGATTTAAGGTTAAGCTAGACTTATTGTTAGTCGAGAAGGAATATTGTGGGGGGGGGTAAATTAAATTCTAGACACAAGGAAGCATTTTAGTCATTCCATCAATCGACAATTCATCCATTTTTCATTTTGATATCTTGTTTGATTGATGATTTTTTCAAAGATTTTGGAAGTTGTGTAACTCGACTCCAGGACACAAAGCTGGGCAACCCGAAACAATGGAGAGAACCAACGCAGAAAACCCTCTTTTGAATGATGTGGTAACTTTTGAAAAAAAAATAATTAAATGCAGATATCATCATGTTAAACATTTTTTTGATGCAGTGACAAAGACTCTCGTTTGGCATTATTTTTGTGTAGGTCCTGCACACAATATTTGGATTCCTGCCTCACTTGCCTGACTTGAAAAGCGCCCGACTAGTATGTAGAGTATGGACAAAAGCCTCTCTGAAGGAGTGGAGGAAAACTGGAGTGATTGTTCTTCTTCAGAGCCGGAACAAAAGAAGGCAAGGAGAAAGGCATCTTCTTTCCGTTTCTGAATTTGTGAGCCTGATGCAGGAGCAGCAGGGAATCAGCAGCGGTTTCGATCTGGCCCGAAGACCCTTCCAAAGGTACAGACTCAAAGGCTGGAGCTTCAATGGAGCCTCTGGCGAGGAAATCATGTTCCAAGAGGAGCTTGGAAGGGTCGTGAGCTACTTGCATTTGGACAACTGCAAATTCCAGACGTACCATGTGCTGGACGAATTGCTGACACAAAAACTGCCAACTCTGCTGAAGCTGGTGTGGTCTGGCTCCAAGTTTGTGCAAAAAAAGCCCATGGATGAGGAAGATGACGATGATCCTATTTATGGGAAACATGTCGTCGGAGCTGTTCAAAATGTCAGCTTGAAGACTGTTGAAGTTACTCGTGATTCCGGAGAATTATTTGGCCACGACGAATCCAGCCAGATTAAACTTTTCTATAGCAGTCCAAATATTCAGGTAAAAATTAAATCTTATGCACCAATTTTCCAATTTAATTAATTTTTATTTTCTACTCCTCTATAAAACATGTTTCTAAAATCTTATCTATCAGGAGTTCATCATTCGTGCCACCCAAAAGGTCACCACTCGAAGCTTGCCTGGATTTTGGCACCTGGTGTCATTACTGGCTTCAGTTAAAAGCCGCAGGGAGCGTCATGCTAATGCTAATGCAGCGAGTTCCACCAGCAAATCTCGCAGCTTCCAACTGCGAATCTTGGATGTCATGGACTAGTAAGAAGATGATGACCATGAGCAGAACACTCATTAAATATTACTATTAATTTATACTCAAATATTATTACCCATTTCCACTTTTAATATTTGACAAAGGATGCCTATGTTATTTTACTCTTTTCCAAATTTTTTTTAGCTACAATGATGTGGTACTCGGAGATGGATCCATAATTGAAGACATGGAAAGGCCCTTTGATTTAGGATTAGAACAACTTTCTGTGGACGTTGGCGCCATGACACCCGCAGCAGAGGCAAAATATATTCTGGGAGAGAACAGCCGAACCCTAAAGATTCTAAAGGCGTTTCGAGCACCAATCAGCCACGCCGTTCCCCCCTACAAAACGATCCCCTTCATGGAGTCCATGACGCAGCTGAGGGAGCTGACGCTCTGGGGAAACTTTACTCGCGATTTGGCATTCCTCCAGTATACTCCCGTTCTCGAGACCCTGGTTCTCAAGAGTGACTGCTTCGACAAGTGGTACAAGCTTAAGTCGTATTTCAGGGATAGTAGTCGCCTAGTGAAGTATACCGCAGACCTGGTTGAGGGGACCCTGGCCACTATTCGCCGCCGGCAGGGGACCCTGCCCGAAGAGACTCTGACCCTGAGAACCCTGAAGCATTTGGATATTGACAGCGATATCAGTGTGGGGAATATTGGAGTGTTGGCAGGGTGGCTGCCAAACGTGAGAACGTTGAAGATGGTGTTGAAGAATAATGAGTCCCTTGGGGCTGTTTCCCGAGCCTGGCCAGGGTTGACGGAGCTGGAATGTCTGTTCGGGAGTAAGGTGGACGACGACGGGATTAGCTGCTTGGAGCAATTCTTGAGTAAATAAATTTAAGAAACTACATAAAGTTGGAATATCGGGTTATCACGGGTTATTTTGAAAAGGAATTTTATTGAATTTTTTTTGCATTTTTTGTTGTTGTAGACTTGAACAAGTTTAAATCAAACGCATTCTGTAATGAAGGCCTGCTTTCCAGCGCATCTGCGGACCGAGTATTTTTGAAAATGAATTCTTTGGAAGATTTGGATATTTGTGTATCAGCCAAGGTATTATACACGTCGTTTGCTCTCTTTTAATAATACACTTTGAAAATAATAAAATCCCTCTCTAAAGTTGAGGGGTGACGTAAAAGTTAATGTTCTCTAAATTAATATTTCACTTCACCACGCATTTCAGATGAGCAAGGAATCAGAGGAGGAGCTTAGGAGAAGGATTTATCGCGTAAAAATTATTCGGAATTATGACGACATCAACGGGATGAGTAAGCATAAGTACGAGTGCTGTGACCGAATGGAGTTTTTGTGCTCACACCTTGCTGAATGAAGACTCAGCAGGATACTCAACGAATGACAATGTACATGATTGAAACCCACAGAAGGGCTTTGATTATACACATAATTGTAAAAATATTATTAATTTACTTCAGATTACGTGATTACTTGAGAACTAAATAGAATTTCGGATCTTGTAATTGATAGAGGTTTGATTACTTCTGGATTTAGTCTGTTATGCAAGCAAATTTGGATAATTAATTATATAGTTTACGCCGGTTTTTATTTTTATGTGGATTTAATAATCTGACTAACAGTAAGAACCAATTGTAAAACACTGTGCAACTCCGTAACACTTTGTGGTGTTCACTCCCATTCACAAACAAAGTGAATTGAAAGCTCATTAATTAAATAATATAATATCCTAATCCTACTGTAATCTATTCCTCTCATAATTCATGTGACGACGCCATATTCACACCGTCGCCTTTGATTTGTGTCATACAAATGCAATATTTAAATTTTCACCTATTTTAGACGCTACAACTTTCTCCAGTCACTAGTCCTAATTTACTTTAAATTTCAAATTGCATTACATATTTAGACATACAATATACAATTTACAATGTCGTCAATTCTATTAAAATCTAACAAGGAACGGGTTTACAATTCGAGGCAAGCAAAGTATCGATCCGGAGTATACAAAAGTACTCTTAATACGAATAATATTACACGATATTCGTTTTTCAATCGATAACTCACGGCACAAAAGCGTGCACACTGTGCAATGCTACATTTTATGAGTTTTACTAGAATAAACGAATATTATATTCGTAGTTTGACTACCCCATAGTCATTCTTTGTGGCCTTGCCTACGTGCGACTGGCAACCCAAACATTATGCTCGTAAGCTCTCTATTCTGAAATTAAAAGCAGGGATCGGTAATCACGGCAATTTTTACTTTGGGATTAAGGATTAGAGATAAGTCTCGTGGCCCGATATGGTGATTAAGATTAGGATTAGTGATTAAAGTAAAAAAATACCAAGTGAATAAGGATTAGGGATTAATTTAAATTCCGGGGGTTATGATTAGTGATTAGATTAACGTTTAAAACTTGTGCTTCACATGCCAGAAATAACCTTTCATGAGCTAAAATTAAACTCCTGGCATTAATAAATGCAGGAATTGATTTAAATATCGTGGAAATATTCTTTGGCAGACTACTTCGAGACAGAAATTGAGCATGGTCGTAGCAATACGACAAAGTCAAATTGACTTTGTTCAGTTTAATAGTAACGAAGTATCTACTCGAGGGAATGTTTTATTGTCTCAAACGCGAAAATGAAACGTCTACTCGCCAGAATCAATTTGCATTAAAATTACGCAATACTACGCTCGTTTCGTTTATAATTAGCTCGTTGACGCAATGATTTTGAGTTCATTACTAGAAACAGCCTTCATCAGATTAATATATTAATCTGATTAGGTTTCAGACATTCGATGGGATTAAGTGTTTGGGATTAA
Organism: Dicranocentrus wangi; assembly: GCA_036850665.1. Classification (NCBI taxonomy): domain Eukaryota; kingdom Metazoa; phylum Arthropoda; class Collembola; order Entomobryomorpha; family Entomobryidae; genus Dicranocentrus; species Dicranocentrus wangi. The sequence goes on along the minus strand of JAANSN010001841.1, from coordinate 23,191 downwards.
CTTTACAGAATTCTATATTTGTGATTAAGGATTAGTGATTAATTCTTTTCAAATATTTTTGTAGGATTAGTGATTGAGTTTACCCTTAATCTGATTAAAGAGATTGTGATAACTTAATCCGTGATTACCGATCCCTGATTAAAAGAAGGTCGACGAGGCGACGGAGAGTGAAATCAAGCATGACCAGCGCCGTGCTTGCCTCAATGTAATTTTCCTCTCCAATTTTTATTTTGAGAGGCCAGGCGGATCGCATTTGTCGGCGAGTAAGCTTGGATTGCTCATTCGTTGTCTTCGTGACCTTTGCCAAAATGGGCAGGGAGATTACATTCACCTGTGAAGCTTCTCTGACTGCCACCACGTGAAGTAGATAGACTGCAGGACAGGTTGCAGCCATCACAATCCTAATGACTAGGGGCAGATTGTTGGATCCATCGAGAATTGTAAGAAGCAAATAACTAGTCGAAATTTCAGATACAATCAAGCCAGTGACAATTAATAACCCAGCAGATGAGCAGTAGTTGCCGTAGCAAGTATTTAGGATCTGGCAACCTCAATACCATTTCAGCTGAGACGGAAAATTTGCGTTGGGGCGGTTTGACATGAGCCGCAGAAAGCCCTTTTGGCAAAGAGAGCCAAGAAATATATGCATGACATCGATTACGGCTTGTGATGCAAGTGCTTTATAGAATACAAAGTGGGGAATGGCAGATCCAGCAGCTGAGGCCACCCGAGGGAGCCATGAACTAAATGAGCCAGAGTTACATTCGCCGTCGCACCAACCCGTCATCACCGATGAAAACATGTTCAACGGTGAACATGACCACGCCATAGCAACAAGGGAAAACAGCCAAGGATACACAATCTGAATGGCTAGGAACGAGCGAATCAACCGTCGATCATTCGCGATGCCAAGAAGCCCATTAAGAAATGCGGCGCAGTCCGGCGCATTTTCTCGGAAACCCAGTGAAGACGCAGCAATCGCAGCAGCAGCAAAGGAAACAAATGCACATAAAATGCCCATTTCCAAGTCGCCCGATGTCCAAGCCGTCCGTGCGTTGAGAGCGTAAAAGCCCGCGCCCGTGCTCAGCAATGCAGCCCAGAATTTGGCATGGAATTTGGCTTCGAAAACCACCTCATATTTACTGCTCTCGTCATTCAGCACTACTATGCTCCCAGGGATCCTACCGGCAAGGGAGTGGCATTTGGCTGGGTCTTCGGTTACTCCAAGTTGAACCAGCATTTTAGGTTGACGTTTTGATTTAGACTGTTGTCTAGAAAGGGAGATGAATTTACCTAGCGTCAACTAACGTGAAGAGAGACTGAGTTTTCACTGCGCGACGAGTAATGACGAGTTGTGAGTGGGTGAGATGGAGTTTTTCCACAAATATGGCGACTTTCCTCCAAAGTTAACGTGGAATGAAGCCAATATTTTATTAGAACGGAGACGAGATTTTAATTTTCAAATGAACTTTGACGATGTGGCCTTCTGCTGTCGCGGTACTCATAAAAGTGGCATATCTTTGTTTATTATCCGGTAATCATTGCTTACGAAATGAAATATCTATGCGATGAATTAATTATAAGGCATTCTAGCCGATTATTAACTCTAAAATATACGCTTTATCCTTCATGGAACCAGCTGCCGGCTCCTGGCAAAATCTCAAATTTCATATTCCAAATCCTGAACTAATCCTAAACATAATAATAATATATTCACAATCGCTGGTTGACACGAAACAACTAGAACCCGAAAAGCAAAATTTCCACTCTGAAGTAGGATTTTGTTGCAATGTAAAACGTCTCTAATGTTTCTAGCATTTCTTTAGTTTTTATTAATTTGTCACAACATTGAATTTTTATGTATTTAAAAGGTTTGTTTCCTCTTGGTTTGGCTCAAGATTTTGACTCCCTATAAAAGTCAGTAGATTTACTGAGTATCATCGAATAGTCTCGCAATGCTTACTATAAACAGCCTGATCAGAAACTTGGACTTACATTAGATATGGGATTTATCTACGCTGTGTCAGAAATGTGTTTTGGGTTTCTGTCATGAAACTCTTGTGACTAAAGAAAGAATATATAATATTCGTTTTAATTTATCTGATTTTCTGAAAAGCCAAAGCTAAACGCAAAGCCAGGATTTCCCGAAACTGAAAATTATTTAAATTATTGAAATGTTTTTCTCCTCCTAAATAATATACTCATAAATAAATGCCACGCAAATATTCGGCTCCGCCGAGTATGAAGATTGCCAGAAATGAGAAAATTTGAGCCAAGTCTGTCATCTTAATTGCCATTAAGAATTGGTAAGAAGGATGTATTCTATGGATTTTCCTTAACAATAAGCGAATTATTCATTCGACCTCGTTATGTTTTATCGAATGAAAATTTTGGTGGGCAACAGGACAGGAGGTTTTGGCGACAGTGTGCCCGGTCATAAAGATACGTTTTCTTACATGACTTTTCACCACCACCAGATTGCACGAACGTACCGAGAAATCAGCACAGGTCACCAACCACCATATATCCGCCATTCCCATATGGGCCCTATTTTGTATTATGCCAACCGATACTAGTATTTTTGGTGTGGTGTCCATAGTAATAATAGGACCCCATAGTAGCTTAATCCACCCGCGGTTACCTTATACCTTGTTTTCTGCATTTGGCTGGAAGAGGTTTGCAAGGAGCAGCAACTTGAGAATTGGGGAGAATGCACGATTGATAGCCTTGGATATTTTCCTGAGCTCCTCGTATCGCTTTGAAATTTGCAGACCATGCGAAATATTATTGTTGTTAGCATTTGCTGTTCCAGCTTCCAATCTCTGGGGACTACTTGAATTCCTTGCAAGCGGATAGCAGTTTTGCTGCTGCCATAAGCGGCCCTGTAATAGCTGCCTGGAGGACGATCCCCCGGAAAATGACGTCATGAATCCAATCACGCCAAGAGCACCACTAATGAAATCAATATTTACCGGGCCACTCGAATCTTTTGCTATGGTTGTGACGATCCTAAGATATTGGCGAATCAGCACGAATTGTATTCCCGATGTTATGCCATCCAATGACCGGGACAATGCTCGGATCAGCCCAAATACAAAAATGCCAACGGGAAATATTGTTTCCTAAATCAAAAAGCAGAGAATAACATCCTAAATTAAGTAATTTATCAGGTGGAAATGGTGGAATGGTGGATTTTGCATGTGAAAAACCTTGAGATCAGACAATCCTGCAGAATATGATGCGTAGCATAACAATGGCCAAGTTCTTTGCTATTTGGATATACACCGCAATTTTGGTTGAAGAATTAATTTTAATTGCCTGTTGAATGCTTCCCCAAATAACGACAATGTTTTCTACCATTGCAAGAGCATTTACCACGAGGTGTATTCCCTGCATGCAAGATACCAAAAATTGGAAACTGCTCATGCTTTACATTTTATTTATAGATTTTAGAGATAAAAAATTGCCACTACTAGCTTGACATACCTTTAATTACCTGATCAGTACTCAGTAGTAGTATTCCTAGTCTGTCTTGTTTCATTTTTTTGATCTGTGGTGTGTGTACTAAATAAACTCACCAATTATCGTAATTGAACTCGTGAAAATTGCCCATCTCGTCGGCTTTATTTTGACCATGTGATTAGTCGTATCGTATCGTTTGATGTGGCATAATCGTTGTTTTGGGTATTACATACTGATCCGGAAAAACGAATAATTTTTTACGAGTTCATCTTCTAAAAAGTAAAATACGATGATGAAACAGGCAACAGCCAGACGCACTGACGCAAAACTTGGAAGATTGAATTTGCCAAAACATGTTTCTGAAAGTAGTAGCAGCAAATGCGTGCACATCCATATGCATTCCGTCTTCCTAGCTAGCTAATCCACTTACGTATGTCAGTTTTTATTTTCAAATTGCAGAAATAAGCAAGGCCCAAGCATACATAGAAGTGTTCGAAGTGGAGTGAATAGTTATGGACCTGCATCCATGTTCAAGGAACACTCATTCTAATTTTTTATTCACATTTCTTGTAGAATTGGATCTTGTAATTATAAATAAATATTCGCAATCCCCTTAATGAATTGCGAGAAATGCCAGCAATTTTTATTTCAATGAAAAATTACATTAAAATTAAAATTACAACATTACGGACAGCAAGCAATTATTCTTTATCAATCAATAAGCAATTTATCAATAGGCAATCACTGCACAACTTTATGTCAGCGACCAAAAAATTAGTTAGCCCAATTTCTAATATCGTCCGATGTCTTTTTTTGCTCCGGTGTTTGAGTATGTTTCCTTGACCCCACCCCATTTGCCTGTATGTGCAAAATGTAACTAAGTATTATAATATTAATAATAGTAAAGTAGCGAACATTTATGCACGCTTACCAGTTGTGTTAGACACACAAGCAATGTCAGCGGAAGTAGAATTTTGAAAATTAAAAATGCTCGCATTTTCTCTAGTTTTTGTTGTTGTTTGTAGCTTTCAAAGGCATGAAATCTAGTAATTATCCTACGTTAAATTTATTTAAACCAATATCCTTCACAACCGCAACAAACGCAAATTATAAATGCTCAACACGACAGCAAGGTATTTACCACCTCAGCTCTGCGTATTTACTTGTTGCGCAGTCTATGTGCGAGTTGTTTCTTTCTCACTTTGATATTCAACTTGTATTCATTTTGGAGGATACCTAAATCACTATCACATCATATAACCTTGAGATGTTGCAAATAAAGGAGCTATAACGTTTAGTTTGTAATGCTATTAGAACAGGATAGTAGTTTAATTTAACAAGTGTTGCAATATTGTTCAGGAGGTTGTAATTCCATATAATTAAAATAACAAATGACAATGCACATTACTGGTGTGCATATCCACAATGCAATTATCCATTTAACTGGTGTGCTTTGGTTTGAATAGAGGACAAAACGTTATCCATATTTGCGTTTTACTTCATGCTCAAATTCGCCTCTATTTCCAATGAATTCGCACAGCAAGTTTCTATTATGTACAATTGCCACAATTGGACTCTCTAAAACTAAAACCATCAGGAATTACAGATACACACACATCATACATCATTTCATAAAGATCTAGAGCTATAGCTTTTGCTACTTAATAATTAACTTATAAAGCATACGGTATTGTTAATGTCGTATATTGAAAAACTAGTGTCTCTACGCATGTCATTACATTTTAAATACTGACAGTAGACTCTCCGTTTAACTAAGTTCGGATATGTTGGAAATTTTGCACAGTTGTGGGTTAACCCATACTTCAGTAACCTTCCAGGATCAAATTCTGAAGGCATCAGCTCTAAAATTTGTATGCATAATTTTCCCTATACATATACGGTACATAGTAGTTGAGTGAAATCATAGAAACCGCCGTACCTCCAAAACTGCTCGCTCCTCCCCACAAATGTGTATCGTCGAAGATTACTGACTTTTTTTCCTACAAAAATTTGAAAAATATCTCATATTAGTTAAACGGATAGTCTACTATGAGCACCACGACAGCCAAACAACCGTAATTAACTCACTGTTGATTGCCTTAATAGCGGCAATGGCAAGCTGACTCATTCCCACTTCGAGTCTGATTCCACAATCCACTCTCCAGTACCGCTTTAATCAAGGGTCTTGTCTCCACAATACCAAAGAAGTACGCAGCAATGGCTCCAGCGTACTGAAAGCAAAAGAAACCGGCAAGAGGTTAATAGTTGTAGGAGATATACCTCATGAAAAATATTACGCGTATTAAGCTATTAATTTTACTCCAATAAGGAATCCATCGCTGATGAAGAAAGTCCCTCTCCCCATTCCAATGGATTGGGATAACAACTCTTCCTCCAGGACATCCAATTGCGACATTCCCACTTGAACTCGGTTTTGGTCTACGTGAATCCACTCACGGAATCTCTCCCCCTTCAAGTAAGATAATATAATATAATAGTGTAGTTAAACATACTATTTCAGTTTACACAAAATAAAAACATTCAAAATATGATTTGCCGTATTATACCTTATTTCCAATTGCGTTGGCCACATAGAGGAACATGCATGCCATTCGAGCATCAAACAATATCCATGCTCTTTTCCCTTTTGCAAGCTCTCCATTGAAAGTGTTGTCGATCAGTGAAGCAAACATGAAGAGGTTTGCTAGTAAGAGCAGCTTGAGAATAGGGGAGAACGAAGGATTGATAGCCTTGGAAATTTTCTTGAGCTCCCCATAACGCTTTCCAATTTGTAGACCACCATGTTCTACATTATTATTTGCATTTCCTGGGCCAGCTTCGAACCCCGGCGGGGGAGCTTCCTTGTACTTCAGTTCCTTGCAAGCGGAGAGCAACGTTGCGGCTGCCATAAGCGGCCCTGTAAGCGCAGCCTGCAGTACGATTCCCCCGGACAATGACGTCATGAATCCAAGCACGCCAAATGCACCGCTCCGAAAATCAATGCTTTCCGGCTCACTCCAATCCGTAGCAAACTTTCCGAGGATCACATGGCTGTGGCGAATTAACATGAATTGTAATCCATATGTTATTATACCTTCCACGGCCCGTGATAATGCTCGGATCAACCCAAAAATGGGAACACCAATGGCAAATATTTTCGTCTAAAATCAAAACACATCGGGGATAAATGTTTAACATGTAACAGCCTTAATAAATCTGTATTGTACAAATAGGCCAAACCATTAGATCAAGTGATCCAGCAGAGTATGATGTGTTCTCCAAAACTGTAAAGATTTTTTCGTATTTGTCCGCATCATTCCAGAGGGACACAGCGTGTACAACTCGGAGCATAACCTGGCTCATGTTGTTTGCCAATTTTACGTACACCGCAACTTCAGTTGTAGAATTAACTTCAATCTCATACTGAATACTTTCCCAAACAATCATAAGGTTGTCCAGCATTGCAAGACCGTTTACCACAAAGTAAAGTCCCTGTATCATTAGAGAATCACTAGAATACCCTGTTTTGTCTATTGTATGGAATTACTTGGATAAAAATTAAAACAAGGTTGCCTTGCCATACCTGTAATTTCCATTTGATTGAGTTGCCATCAAATTTATAAGGGGCAGCACCTGTGGCGTTAGCGAAACTAAAATGCACCTGCAGATAGTTTGTCCACGTCCGCCTTTTATTTTCTATTTGCTGCAAATTTCCCATTCCCCCACAGTTTTCAACATTCAAGATTGTGTTTGAGCTTTTTTGTCTAATTTTCTGTCCGTGCTTCTTGGGGACTATTACTCGTGGGTGAACTGTGACACTGACTTTGTTAGACGGTTGTCTTGGGCGGGGTGCTAGAGGATGCGATTTTATATTCCGCAATCTAGCCAATTTTGAATCTGCCATTTTTATCTTGGATGAACTACAAACTCTGGACAGTGCAAACCAACTGAAAGGATAGCTGTGGAAGGAATACTGACGTGCACCAACTAAAGGACACGTAGCTAAAACGACAAAGAAATGTCAATTTTGCACCAAATGCTCATTGATGCAGGTATATCCGAATAACTTGTATTACACATCATTATACGAATAGTAGGATCACACTATGTATTAAAGGGCTAAAGATACTGAATTTTGGGTGATATTGCGTGACCATTGAGTGTCATTTAATACACGGGGGGTTACTATATTATTCACAGGCGCACTACTTGTTGCAATATCCGTTTTCCGTACTATACGGACTGGTTCCTGGAATGTCCTGTGATGACTCTTGGATTTTTTCATCAAGCTCTGTATGAACTTATTTTATACATTTGTAGGCTAATTATAGAGATGCCGATGCTTCCAAAAGGCAGTTTCTCGCCTTATTGAATTTATTGCATTGCTGTTTTACAATTTTCTTGTACTGAAATATACTGACAAACTTACTACTAACAACAAGCACGTCGTAATTACTATTTGATGTCTCGCGACAAGATTACGTACGCCAATTTTTAATTTCATCCGACTTTTTTTTCTGTTCCGGGGTTTGATAGTGCGTTCTCGAGCCCACTCCGTGAGTCTTTTGAAAACAAAATGTTACATAATATTAATTTTAACATTCTATCACGGATGTCATGCATTAAACTTCTTATGCTAACTTAAATGGGAAAATAAACACATTTCTTACAATGTGCACCAGGCACAGGAGTATTGACAGTGCTAATGGAATCTTGAAAACTCCAAATGTCCCCATGTTTCCAGGTTTGCCTTATTGCAAAAATGCTTTCAAGTCTTCTCGAAATGAAATGAAAGTTAGAAAGCTGCAATTGGTGGAAGTGCAATTAGTTATCAAATTCAAAGTTACCTTCCTTCTACTACATTCTACTCCGTATTTAATGTGAAACATTCACACATACTTAATACCCGTATTGGTTTCTCTTATAAAGAGGCAATCTTAGTCTTATTTATAATTACGTTGTTAGTGTTCATTTTGTCAAATGCCATAGAACGCTATTGTGTCTGAACTAAAGGAAATATAAATTTTATCATGCTATTCTGATTGCACCGACAAAAGTTGATATTATTCACGCATCAAGATTTGAGAATACCATTGTTTTTGGCTTTTTTCTGATTGCAAATAATACGTAGGGAAAATTTGGCTCAATGTTTAAATCGATTGAAAAAAATATTTTGGCATATAACACATTGTTGTTTTAGCTTGGTGTTTGGTGGCATCTTGTTACGTCGAGCATAGCACGACCAGTGGATTATGGACCCAGTCGCAACCGGGAACAAATCAAGCACAGTTAACTGGTTGACTGATGGAAGTGACGTATGAATGCCATAGTGTATCTCATTCTTGATCATGAAGTAGCATTTGAGTACTTAGCAGTGGGAGGTACTCGCCTCTAGTAGCAGTGGGAGTATTTAATGATTTTCAATAGGCACACTTGAATGATTTATTGTTACCGGATGCAATTCCGTAATAAAGTGAAAATAACAAAATATGCAGTGGACTATCCTCGGATATTATCTTAGCAAATGGACTCACTCATCGTCAGTCAGGTATTTCAGATACACTGTTATGCATTCCAATATTATAAGTTCAATTGTTCAATTGTTTTGGAGTTGCCGCTTTTTGTAAAATGAAAATAAAAACTACTACATTTATGGATTCACTAACTAACAACAGGCACAAACGCATATAGTGACATAAGTTTTGCTAATTCATATATATCAATGCTGGTTGATTTATATATACACGATGCTTTGGTTTTCCGTAGCGCCGTGGCTTTTTCCCAATTCAATCAAGAATCATTGAGTAAATTATCAAAACTAATATCACCCCACAAACCCACAATCCAACGAACCACAACCCATGTCGCACGCAATAAATGATGCCGGACCAATTAATCTCGTATGAATAAGCAAAGCTCATGTCCCCTAACAGCATTATAGATATGTAAAAATCAGCTTCAAATATTCACCTGTAATTCATCCTCACCCGGTTCCCACCTTGATACTTAATTGCGTTTCGAAATGCTTCAACATCCGACGGTTTAATAAGGGTCGGTTTTTGAAGGACAAACCACAATACAATCTCTTGGCATGGCGGGCTGGTCATGGAGCCATGGTATGAAAACACAGGAGAATATTCAGGCAAAAAGTTTTTCAACATGAAAGTCTTGTCTTCGACATCCACTTTCTGCTCAGCACTAGCTGCAAGTTTGGCTAAATTGGAGACTATTGGCTCCAAATCAGACTCTCCCTTCATCCTGGGATCGGCTACCAGAGGGATTCCGATAATCGCAATGGCTCCCTTCTGGTCCGAATTTAGCGCCTCTTCGTAGCTGTCACCGTTACCATTGCGATACCAATAAAAGATCTGCATCTCCATCGAGGCTGATGTTGTCCCATTTGTGTGTTCCGACCCAATGTCGTCGTAGGGTCCCCAGCGAAATTCCACATGGTCGAGATAATAATACTAGCCGCCCCAACTAAAACAAATCCAATGGGCCCTCCAATCTGCTCGAGGAGCTAGTACAATTTTGTCCCCCAGCTTTGCCAGCCTAAAGTTTGTGAGATTAAGGTGCCAGGGTGCGAGGGCTTGGAAAGGGACTGGTCTGCGCAGAGGTTCTTTGGGGTCGAGATCAATCGGTGATTGTGCAGTACCGTTCTTGCACACACCTTCCTCCCAGCCGCTCCCTGCAGCACCTTGCCTGCAGTCGGCGTTTTGATAGCACCATTTTGTCCCCGAACTATTATTATTACTGTTCGTAGCTCGCTTGCTCACTGCCTTGGGCACTTTGTTGTCTGCGGACCGGAGGAAGTTCCAACCGGCTGCAGAAATAACTTCCAGAATCCGGATTTGGAAAATAATAAGCAAAGCTGCAAGCACGAGCCGCTGGTATGTAGTATATTTTAATCCGTGCATTATTGTCGCCTTAGGAAATTCAAAAAGGGAATAAAAAAGGAGTGTAAGTAAAATATGAAAAATGCAATAATTCACCATTCTTGTACAAAAGTATTTATTGAACAAACAATGCATTTATTGTTTCTACGTGTTTCTCAGAACATGTGTACTAGTAAACTGATCGCAAGAGGATAAAAATATGGCATAATAATATTGGGAGCAATGCATATTATGTAGTATGTATATATCACACGGTTATTAGTAGCAAAATAAATTCCTTGCTGATGACGCAAAAAAAACTTACAATTTTTTCCTTCCATGCTATTGATGCTGCGTGATGTAATAAGAATTTTATCATATAGGTAAGTATTACGCAATAATATTCATTCACAAAGTTGATTTTTCCAACTCATTCGTTATTTTCTTTATTATCAATCAGAATATCCGCTTATCGCTCCATACCCTCCCTATATTGATGAGGTTGAGGATAAGGATTGTGCTGATTTGGTGCGCTATAATGATGTAATCAGAACAGAAGAGAATCAGTTGTGATTTTGCTCAATTTGGTATTTAGTTTTTAGTTAATTACACCATGCTCATCAATTTATAATTATACACTTTATTTCCTTTTACCTTGTTAGTATCATAACAACTTGAACGTTTCTTGTGTTGAGAGGCTGGAGCTTTCTGCAATTTTAAAATAAAAAGTCTATTTGTAAAAAAAATTGCCTTAATTTTTCATCAATTTTTTTGTATTTTGAGAAATCAGCTTTTTTTAAAAGTATTAAATTTTCACCTATAATTCATCTTCATCGGGTTTCCGACCTCGTCCTTAACTGCCTTACGGAATGCTTCCACATCCGACGGTTTAATAACGGCCGGATTCCGAACCACAATCCAGTACACCACCTCTTGGCAAGGAGGGGTGGTCAGCGAGCCATTGTAAGCATACGCGTAGGAGTTTCTCGTCAGAAAGTTGTTTAGCGGGAAAGGATCCCCATCAACTTCCACCTTTTTTGTGTCTCCACCACTCTTCCCTGCAAGTTGTTCCAAGTTGGAGACAATGGGGGCCAAGATGGAGCCAACCCTTTTGTTAGGGTCGGCCACCAGAAGGACTCCGATTATGGCGAGAGCACCCTTGTCCCCCGAATTCACTGCTTCCGCGTAATTTCTAAAGTGGAGGCTGTTAAAGTAGACGAGGTCCATCTCCATCGAGGTTGAGCGCCCATCCAGCGCGTGTTCCGAGCCCAGCTCGTCCCAAGGGCCCCAGTGAAATTCCAAATGGTGGAAGGAAAAGGCGTGGTCCCCGTCCCAAAAAAAGTCAGGTGGTGGTGGGAGATGATTCGGGTCGTCGTCGCTTGCTGTTTGGGGCTGGGGCTGGCTTGGAGTTAGCGTTATGGTACCTCTTGTGATTTCCAGCGTAAAGTTGGCAATATTGCGTCTGCCCAGATAGATGGAGTGGGGGTCAGAAGGCGGCTTTACAATCGGGTCGAGATTTATTGGCGACTGCGCTTTTCCGGTCTTGCACAACCCTTGCTCCCATCCGCTCCCACCCGCTCCTTGTCTGCACTCGCCTTTTTGGTAGCACCAATAATAATTCCTCCCTGAATTGCTGACTACATGGGGAGCGGTGAGATTCAGGATAAGTAACACTGCCAATAAAGCCAGTCGGTGGTATGCTGCAGGAAAGCCTACGAGCATTGTACACGTCAAAGCAAGTGAGTGAGCAAAAGAACTATCAATCGTGACAAGATATGGTGACAGTAAAATTACTGGCTTTAACGGGCATATGAGTAGTTGTGTCATCCAAAAGTTGTTCCGAGAATTGAACAATGGGAATGTTTTATACGTTTTCCCAGGTAATTCAGGAGTGCATTGCTCTGTATATAGCAGATAGGGAATCACACATTGAGAAATATCCAAATGGAACGTTCGTCTCATTTCCTTTTTCAATTTCTCAATTGATGCTGAAATTAACAGTTGACTGGGAAAAACTAAAGCAATGGCTATGGCACCCGGTCATTCTGGAGCAGAAAGTCGGAAGATCTGATTACCTGATCCTGATTTACGAGATTGAGTTTAATGATATACCAAAAATCCAAATGCGAGTGTCATGTGATGATGTAAAAATCACCTCTTGATTACATTAATCTCAATGAAGAATGTGATTGACGATTGACCACAATTGGCCATCCGGGCTCCTTCAACTGGGATACCAAAATAATCTGGCGTCATGTTTTTGATATATCAAAAGTGCACAGTCCTTCTTACTCGTCTTCTCGGCCGTCGACTCCTCCTCAATCGCCAATTTCCCTGGCGTATCATATTTTTCCACAACTTGATTGTCCATCCGGACAACCTCAGACTCCCAATCACTGCAGCTACCACATCGCGAGCATTCACCATAGTGACCTCCTTTTGCAGAAGCCCAATCAGCGATATAGAAAATCCAATGATCATAATGCTGCCGGATAGCGGAGGCGGGATGAACCTTGTCGCCTCAGGGAAATCAGTGAATAGCCCCATCTCCTCCTGGATTTTGTCCCCGAGAGACTTATGCCACCTCAGGATTCCCGACGAGCCAAACAGCACGTCCATCCGCTCCACCATCCCACTATTTATGTAATTATGAATCATTATGGCGTGATAGACCTGCGCCAGTACGTCCCTTCCAAACCACAGCTGGAGACTGGACCAGTGGTGTCCACCCAGTTGAGCAGCCTTTCTCTTGTTGTAAGGCGCTTGAATTTTTCTTACCTTCGAGTTCCGCTCACTCACTGCATGATGAGACGGGATTGGTAAAGATTTGGAAATTGTGCTCCACCAGTTGACCAAATACCCTGTACGGAATGGGCTTCAGTGGGACTGTTATCCTCGTAATGTTTCCCCCCTTATACGCGTTGCTCAGCACCAAGGCCATGAGGATGGAGAGTCCGCCGCCGGCGATTCGAAAACGACCATCGTCCATGTAGCCTTGCTCCAGCAGAGTGTTGGCGGCACTCAGCGTAAGAGTCGCAACTCGGCTACATGTTCCCCGCCAGCCAATAATAAAATCTTCCTTGTTTGTTTGAGATCTTCTGGCCATTGCCTCCATGAGAGTCCGACCTGTTGGCACCAGAAGGAGTACAAAAAGGAGGGTGAGCACCCAGTTTGGGACGTCGTAGGCGGAAATAAGCTCGAAAAATGGGAGACGTCCGCCTTGGGCATCGCAGGCGATAAACCGATAGTATATTCCATGGGCTTCAGGTAGAACATGGTGCGGGCTCTGTAGGGCACTTCGGCGATCGACCAATCGACGATCCAATCTTCACAGCCGCAAGCGGGGCGGCGGCTGCGGTGCCGACGGGAATAGCAGTAGTATGAGGGTCGAACCAATGAACCCTCGCGCAGGGTATATCAGCTTGTGCCAGGTAAATAGCTGGGATCTACCCATCTTGGGAGCAAATCGAGCTGAAGTCACTCCATTCTTCAACTCACTTCCAAACCCGTACAACCTCCAAATCACGCTTTCGCTGGATTCTGATTTTTTCAGTTCTATAATGCGGCTCTGCAGCCAGCCATCATCAGGGATTACAGCTTCCGGCGGCGGTATGTTGGAAATTATGGGCAGCGGAACGAGAAACTTACACTTGTTGCAAAACTGACAAAAGTAGTATATTGCGGATATAGACGTGGGGACAGGGGTTACGGTCCCACCTTTCCGGTAACGAGCACGAGGAGTGGTGGTGACAAATTGTAGAAATTCTCTTGACGACGTGGGATTCTCTTGGGAGTTCAAATGCCTAATCACCCCCTTCACCCAACTGTTGGTCCACCCAAAGCGGGCGTCGGAGAGGAGCACGTGGAATGCGGACCTGGCAACATGAGTCCCCCACAGGTGGTCTGCATTATAAAGAATCCCCAAGGTGGAGGAATCTGTATTTTGGGAGCCAAAGTCAAGATTCCAAAAATGAGCTAACGCCATCCCTCTTGGAATCCTAAAAAGGAGTCTCTGCATTTCGTAGGCGTAGAATGGGTCAACTAATTGAGAGCCCACCGGAACGCGCCGCTGATAATTGGGTGGATAGGCGTAGATGTGGGCTTCGCAGTTCCAGGGACGAATCTTGAACATGTTGACCACCCTCCGGGATCTGATCTTATTCCACGTTTCTGGGTTCAAGGTGAACAAGGTGGTGGTAGAGTTGAGGGTAGCCACCACCTTTTCAATAGCCACCGAGTCCTTTAAATAGTTCCAGGCAAAGCCGGAACGAAGATCGACCGGGATGTCGTATCTGCTCAGCACCACGGAGGACCGGACGAATGGGAGAAAGTCGATCCATTCAAAGTTGAAAATGTGAATGAGGCAGTGGGGCTGGGGGGATAGCTCGAGGAAGGGATTAAAATTTCCAATTATCCCAACTCCTCCGGAATTCGGGTAAGTCCAAAATTTTGATGGGATCAAGTCAGCAAGAATGAGGTGACGATTCTCCGCTGCGCTTCCGTGGAAGAAAATTATGTCCCAAGCACCAGCGACTAACAGTGGCGCCATCAGCAGCCTTGTGGGATTCATATTTGTTATTTTAGATTAAAATGTATTTTGGGACATCGATTGTGAAAGATAGTTTGGGAGATGTAATTTCAAGTAAAGTTTTGAAGTGTATTGACAAAGTATCCAGTTTTTGTGCTCGTTGATTATAGTCGATTGCACCGAGAAAAAAGACTGCGATAGCGACAGAAAGCAACACCATAGATATTTTCTCCTTTGGATGGAGCACCAACAGGAAATGGGCAAGTGTGAATGTCCTAGAATGGGTCAAGGATAGTAATGTTCTCCTGTCTGTCTTGTCGTATTCTCGGCACTTTTTACCCGGGTTTCATATTATATACTTATTTGTCGTAAGCGGGCAAGAATCGACGAGCAGGTGCAAGTAGGTATATGTAATACTTGTGTACTAGTATTTACCTCTGAACCGGACATTGGTTTTTTGGTTTTGGATTTCGGCAAGAGTGGGCTTTTGCATGACGAATATGAACAAGCCAAGGCCAAGGAATGCACAAGTACCACAATATGAGCTTTCCTGCTGCGATAGAGAACCACTCAAACACCGAATCAGACATTGATTATGGAATTAAGCTTTTATTACATAGGATTAGGATGAAACAAGAGGATATATTATGTACTCCATGTTCAAATAATGCCCTAATCCGGATTTTGCCCAAAATGTCCACAAGACTGACTGATGTCCAGTTGGATGATGACTCCCCTTTATATGCAGCATTTCTGGCCATCCATGCAGCCACTATCCCAAAATACCCTTCGCCGGTCTGGCGGACAACTCCCCCAAACACAAATGGCTCCTCTCGCATTCCCCTGATCCTGGCAGGATAAGGCCACTAGAATAGTAGTTGATCACAAGAACAACCAATTATTAGAAATTCTTGTTATGGCTAATTAAATTATTACAATTGAAATATTGCTTTTAAAAACCTTGTATAAATAATATGCCTTACCCGTGTTATCGACGCAGTAGTTTAGTGTGAGCAACACTAGGATTGCGGCGAATGCGGAAAAATGGAATTTCATGTTGAAAGTAAGTGCCCAAAGCTAGAGTTCGATGACGATGATGATGATAAAGCTTGTGCTCTTTCCCAATGCCACACGGGGGGTCGATTGGCTACTTGCTAAATTCTAGAAGGAACTTGTCGCCTTTTATACCCCGGACTCCTCATGCTAAGCCTACTCAGCTCTGATCTTAACCTCAAATGACATCCGCAGTAATTTTAATTGGTTTGTCATTTACGCAATGAAGGAAACGGATGGGGGAAACATTAAGCTTTGCAAGAGCTGTGCGATATAGACACAACAATAAGTTGGTAATAAAATTATGCCGTAAAAATTACATGGAGAAAAAGTAACATAATTATTAGGTAAGTGTTGCAAGATGTTATACTGAATGAATACCATAAGAAGAGGGTTGTTAATTGCTGCGACATCCGCTCTTTTATTGTTGAATCATCCGCCTATCTACGTGATTGAAAGAGGATGTAGCAAGCATTTAGATTGTGATACATTGTTCTATTTTGGCAGGGAAATTGATGATGGCGAAGAATTTGTTGGTGCTGCGATAAAGGATGTTGAATACGACTTGGTTGATTTTTAATTAGACACACACGTCCGCTTTGTTATGAACACCATCCGCACGTCCATGTTTTACCTTAGATATGACCGAGTTTTGTATGTAGTGTAGTTCTCATTTATTGTTACATCATCCGCCTATCATTTTGTAACCTTGGGGCTGCAAGCAAATGGGTACAGTACAAGTAATAGTTGCGTGATTGAAATCGGACGTAGTAAACATTCAGATTGTGACAGTCATGACATATGCTTGTATAAATAGCGATTAGCTTGATTGATTTAGTAAGCTACACGTCCTCTTTATAAAGAGGACCATGAGCAATCAACATTTTACCTTACACATGGCTTTTTTGTATGAAGTGGTTGAATCATGAATCATATCAAAAACTGATCGAAGATATGACTAAATTTATTTTTTTGCATGATATTGATGCTCTTTCTTTCATGAGCATTAAACTCAATGCTTGCAAGATTAGTCTCCGGTTGGTTGGCTAGCTACAGGCAGCATCTTTGGCCATCCGGGCAGTCATGATCAGCGAAAACAGTTCGTCTGCCTGGTGGACAGGATCTTTCCCACGTACAAATGGCTTGGCGGTTCCCATCCCGCTGGTCCTTACAGGAAAGCCCGTCTACTCATTCCAAAAACAACCACTTTGAATTTTGTTGTTGTGATCCCCCGGGTACCTATTTTGCCCATCTCTAATCCCTTGCTTGGCCCGATTTATGCTACAGTTTAAAAAATATATATATCTTACTCAGCTTCCCGAAACAGCAGTTTAGTATGAGCAATGCGAGTACTCCGGCGAAAGTGGAAAGTTTTTGGAATTTCATACTGAAGGGGAAAAATGAAAGTGACTTCACTAAAACTGGACTCGACTTTTTTCAATTGATCGAGAGCATATCCGTAGGATAAATTGATGAATTGAAAAATCGAGGGATACAATTAGCTCGTAAGTGTCATAAAATACGGTAGTAAAATAGTAGTATAAAGCGACTAGTTTTGAAGAATGAATGCTGAAATCTGTTATGATAATGGCTAGGACTAAGTAGTTAGCAATTAATTAAGTCTACGTACGCAGTTTTATTAGCAGCTACAATGTACTTTAAGCGAATTTGATTCATTCGTTTACAGACTATCGGAGAAAATGATTTGGTAGTAAGAAAAAAAATTCGGAAATAAGAGGCATGATTATATATTAGCACCTTCCATTTCCCACAGATTTTACGCTACTCCTCATTGCCCACTTTGGTAGGTCATATGCAGCATTTTTGGCCATCTGGACAACCGTCTTCCCAAAAAACACTTCGTCTGCCTGGTGGACAATTTCCACGTACACAAATGGCTCGTTGTTTTGGACCACTCTGATCTTCACAGGAGAGTGCCTCTGTAAAAAAATAAAACCCCAGAGCAAAGGCTTAGATTTTCGTGCGGCGAGACTGGTACTCTATATATTGCCATTCTCTACGAGCACACAGTTGACATGTGAGAAATCCCTTACGAATTACCCGTAATGTCAAAACAGGAGTTTAGTGTGAACAGGATCAGTATTGCGGCGAAAAAGGGAAAATGTAACTTCATGGCGAAAGTCAAGAAGTGGCCAAACCTAAAATGGATTATATACTTCACTAATCCAACGTTATTGATAATCCAAACTTTAATGTCAAAAAACAAAAATGAAGCTATCCACGGATGTATTCATTCAATTAAGGAGTGGGATGAATGAGTAGTTTAATTTACGACAATCAAAACAATATGATAGTAAATATGGACTATATTTATAACTTGATGACAAAGGACGGAGTTGCTTGGGAGGAGCTTGAAGAATTGTTAAAATTGAAAAAGGGGAACCAATTATGAGTTTATGATTTAATTACAGCAATTGACAAACAGGAGCATGCGGAAATCCTTTCACTAAACTAAGGCATGATGATTAAATCGGGTACCCTTTTGAGGCCTTGATTTCAGTTACTCCTATACACTTTATTTAAAATTAGTAATTACCACTAGAAACTACATACATTAGAGATAGTTATTACAACGAACACTAGTTGCCAACCCTCTTGTAGGCGATGCCCCATAGGGTTCTAAACGTACTGTAAATACTACTTATTCCCGACCCTCAGGCAACTTTGGAGCTGCTGTTCTTTTAGATGGTAACAAATCCAAGTACCGTTTCTGGAGTGGGGACGCCTTCAGTACTCCGCTTTATATAAACCCCAAACCGCTCGACTCCTCTCACATATGCATCATGGGGGGATCTTCAATTATGACAAAAAAGTTTCAAATTGTGTTTTTGTATACAAATCTGCACCATGACTTTGCTCTCTGACGCTGCTTCTTGGCATGCTTCGGTGCAGATTTTTTTGTGTACGCTTTGAGCGCTAGGTACTTGGCTTTGATCATCTGCACCACTGATTGATGACACTTGAGTCTCTTGGCTGCAATTCGTGTATATGTAGAGGGTTACCTTTTTGAATACCTTGGACACCT
>JAANSN010001840.1:0-29033 GCA_036850665.1 Dicranocentrus wangi | reverse complement strand
TGCTATTTATCTTCGATGTCTAGAGGGATTCTGTAGCAAACTGGAAGCAAAAGTCATATTTTTCACTGATATTTCTCTAACGCCAATAATATTTTCCTTTTTAACCATTGAAGTGGAGGCAAGTGTTTGATAGCGTGAATTCGTTTGTCCGCTTCTTCTTTGAGCTGCATTGATACTGCATTGCTCATGGCTCATACTCATCATATGGATGAGGTATTGATTCAAGAGTGGCTCATGTGGGTGCACTCCGCCAAGGTTCAGTTAGGTTTGGCAATTTAGCTCGAGTAGATTTCAATTTGAGAAAAACAATTAATTTGCATAACTTTAATTTTCAATCTGCTAGACATGCATGGTTCTTTAATACCACCTGGGAGAGCGGCACATTCCTAGCTTAAGCATATATTTACCACTGCACTGGGGACAGATTTATGTAAGTGGCGGCTATGCTTCAAAGCTGACATTTAATGCTACCATAACTGTCATCTTTGCTGTAGTTTACACTTGTACTTGTGCAATTACCATAACTTGAAAAAGAGTAGGATGCTGCCGATGCTGGACACGCAAAATCGATGAAACCTCTGATACAAACTCTGTTCGACACGTCACACAATAGAGCAAATTAGCTGCTTTATTTAAAATAATATTAAGGGACAGATTCTACCTTATAGGCACGTACTACGTACAGTATTGAAGGAACCGGAAGTAAGCTTGCTATTGTTTCATACTTTCAATCTATCGGCATAAATCTAGAAAAGCCTAAAAGCAGATGTGTCAATCTAATAGTAAGATCCTTTTTTGGGTTGTGCTCCGGCTAAAAGATTCTTTGTTTCATCATTCGTCGGGTGGAATAAAGAGGAGCAACGGGGAGTCAAGTTTAGGATATGATAAAAAAATCTAGGACTAGGCCCATTATCCTATGTTCAAGTCAAATTCGGTTCCCACACCTATTGCCATTGCCGTCTATATATTACCGTCTTTTCAGGATATGTTTTCGTAAAGACTGTATTCTCCATTTTAATCTTTGGTAATAATTAGTAAGCTTGCTATTGTTTCATACTTTCAATCTATCGGCATAAATCTAGAAAAGCCTAAAAGCAGATGTGTCAATCTAATAGTAAGATCCTTTTTTGGGTTGTGCTCCAGCTCCAGCTAAAAAAAGATTCTTCGTCGGGTGGAAAGAGGGGCAACGGGGAGTCAAGTTTAGGATATGATCAAAAGGCCCATTACCCTATGTTCCAGTCAAATTCGGTTCCCACACCTATTGCCGTCTATATATTACCGTCTTTTCAGGATATGTTTTCGTAAAGACTGTATTCTCCATTTTAATCTTTGGTAATAATATTGGCCCTGCTATTATATTATGCGTAAAACCCAATTGCTCGGGAAGTCTTTTTTATAAAATACAACAAAAAATGATAAACAACAAGGTGTTTTCTTTGGTAATAATATTGGCCCTGCTATTATATTATGCGTAAAACCCAATTGCTCGGGAAGTCTTTTTTATAAAATACAACAAAAAATGATAAACAACAAAGTTGTTATTTAAACAAAAATAACGTCGTCAACAATGAAAATTTCTTGTAACACAATCTGTAGATATATGATGACTATGAGCAGGGGTTTTTTCAATTTCGACTGTATGCAATTAGGAAAATGAAAGAACTGAAATCCTTGGTTTAATGGAACCTTGGAGCCGAAACCGGTTGAATTAAGCAATGTTTGTAGCGGAAACATGGTCGTTTCCTAAAACGATTTCTAAAGTAGATGATGCAAGGAAGCTATACAGATTTGTAGGCAATCCCTTTCCATTTCGTTATAATCGAAAACTGCTAGTTCTTCACAATCCAAATGCCTTTCGAACTCCTAAACAATATACGGTTCGTTCGTATTAATTCCGGCAATCCGGTGTACCAAAACTGATCGTGAGTTGTAGAGGGATAGTTGCAGTGCCGGGTTAGTCATTTCAATATCTTGTATACAACTTCCTGTTCAAGTTTATTCGGGAGTTAGTCGGAAATCCTCATTGAATTTTAGTACGCGCAATCAAATTTTATGTTAATTCAACTATTTTAACTACTACAGAACTACAGCATCAAGACTATATTTACAAGGTCGATTGATTTATAAGACCCATTCGGTTTATTTTCTGCCACTTCCTATGTGCTGCTCATATTTCATAAAAATCTCATGAGGGCTACGATCCAAAGAATAACGCATAATGTACACTTGTACTAGTCATCGTCAGAAATAATGGAATTGTTAGAGGAAGAGTGGATTGGTAGGAAGGAAGTAGCAAATGGATTCATTTGAATTGTTTTCACCCAGAAACAAAAATTTGGAGTGGACTACCCGTACTCCACATTTTCCATGCAGAACACGACGGGAGTTTACAATGCACAGGAGCAATAATATCCAAATAAAAATCTCTGACCTAAATTCTTTCAGGTGAATTGCTAAAAGTGGTTTGATGAAAAGACAAAGAAATACTTTTGACTTCTCCAATGACTAATAAAGGGAATTGTTCCCGCGTGAAAAGTGAGGACCCTTGAATTACGTTGTCAATGAAGGCAGTTACGTGGCAGATCCCGTTGCGAGTGAAAGGCAAGCATAGGTAACAAACGCCTCCGTTTATGATTACATTTTCGCAAGACGCGTTTTTCCCTTGTTGCCATTTAGACGCCTGAAATCATCCATGAATTAGTTTACCATTCAAACTTCTTAAAAGCATTTACATCATCTACACAGTCATAAAAATTCTTTTAGGCGGACTCTGGACGACCCCCCGACGTGACATGGGTTTTTGCTTTTTCCTTACCGTGATCTTTTTACTTTGCATGAAAAATCAATCTACATTAATGTGTTTGACATGAGATTAAAAAGAAAGTATGTCAATTAGAATTCATGGCATGTTGTTGGCGCAGTTTTGGGATACACTTACACCAAAGAGCGTCTAAGAAATTCTATATCTAACCTATCTACATATATACAGTTATTATTATACAGTAACTGTAACTGGAATGAGAAACTTACTGCCTATCTAAAGTGAATACACGTATATTATGTTGACTTGCCATTGCCACCTTGAGCAAAATTGTAGATAGCAATAAAGCTGCCCTGAAAACGTCTTCCTTTGAAGTTAGTGAGTCCATCAAGCTGTAAATGAAAGAGTATATTCCACTTCGGCGAACACTGAAAAATCCAATTTTCTTACGCTAATTTCATTTGTGATAAATTACGCTTTGTGAATTCAATTCACACGTTTGTTCTATTCCTTTTCCAAAAATATGCAGGTTTTGAACGCCAGCTTAAAGGATAGAATAGCATAATACTACTACGTCCAAAGGAAAGGTCGAAATTTTCCTCTTAAACCGCCAACTCAGTGAAAGTCTAATTCTGTACAAATGCTTTCCCCATGTGGATATGGATAGTGATGAGCCTGGGAACAGAGAACTGCTACTCTCACTGCATGAAATTAAATGAACGGGAATTCTCCTTGAAATCCATGGCTGGGGCTGTTTGAAGAAAATGCAAAGTAGGTTCACGTTGAACACACACATTTTTATATATATTGTGTGTGGGCATATGGTATCGGCGAAGAAACCACGGAACTGATTTGCATAATCTAGTCGTTTTTCAGTTGCCTGACATAGTTTTCTCTCAACTTGCTTGAAACAGGATTATCGTCTTTATCCACAACTACTATGCAAGAAGAGAAAAGAGATAATAAGAAAAACATGCAAACTAAAAAAGTATGTACCGCCGTAGTGTCAGTGTCAGCAGGCTTGTTTCCAAGCTAAAGGAGTATTCTTTCAGTCGTTGAGGTGGGCTTCTCTTCTTCAAGAACGATATTGTCTTGTAGCGTAGCTCTTGGGAAAACGACACCGTTACCTACGGTTTCACTCCGTGCCGGCTCTTGACTCTTATCCCAAAATCCCCGAATACAGGCATGAAAATTACATTCCCGTCCCAGCTAGTTATACATTCAAGGACTACAACCGTGGTATACATACAAGACTTCATCTCATTTTATTTTGTGAAGCCAAAATGGAATAATAAGGCAAATAGGCTGGTTTGGCCATGGGGTTCACGCAACCGTACAATTTTCCATTGGTTCATTGTGCTTACAAATTTTCTGATAATGGTTAGCCGACTCTGGTCGTTTTTATGAGATTTTCATTCGAGTAGTCCATTAAATTTTACATGTCAACTTTTGAACGTGATCGCATTTAGTCCTTGTTTAGTCCTTGACCAGCCTTGTATTCACCCAACCGGACGCAAGTGGAAGTGGAATGGGATAGTGCGCGTATAATTTAATAAACTGTAGACTGTATATGGTAACGTGAGTAGATTGTGAATCATGTTAGCACAGCAAATTTAATTACGCGATATGGCCAGTGTCAATATATCATGATAAAGTTTGACAAGGGGGATCATATGCTCCAGTTTCGAATTTCGGGTGTACATGCCTACAACTATAGTTATAGTTGCGATGAGTCAAGTAAATGAGAGTTTGAAATTAAAATTCGAGAGGCCATATATTATATGAATTCTGAAAACCATGTAACAAACTGAAATTCATGGGCTCCTCCATCCAATCATCAGGCGGATTCCGATTACACTGTACATTATACAAGGTGCAGTTTGATATCAACGTTACAATGAACTATATGTAAAAATGAAAGTTAGTTCTTTAGCTCGTTGCCATTTCTAGTTTTCGCATGCTAGTTGTTTCTCTATGTTCAACTGAATATTATTTTAATCTGTAGACTTGACTTTGACGTAGCAGACTCGAAAACTGACAATGTAAATCTCACCGACAAATGTAGAACATTTGGTTCACCCGTCTAGTTTAAAACACTTCAAATGGATCTAGCTAGGTATACCTATATGAAACATGAGTACAGCGAAAATGGGCAAATCGTCCTTGAACTGAAACTATGCGTACTTTCAAATGTAGCTTTATATGTATTTTTGCTTTATACGTGTACCTTTATATTTGGTCACGTCATGCATTTGAGTTATCTAACAGGCACCTAAAATTAAATGGGAATTATTTGCAACCCAAATTAATACATGGAACAGAAGCGTTCCAGCAGTATTTTCAGTGTCACCCAAAATGATAAATGAGTACGTGAAAGTGTTAAAATGTAGGTCGCCAAATACAAAGTCCTGTTTTTTTTGCATTAACACTATTACTATCTTAGGTTTGCGATGCTTTCGAGTAGACTTTCTTTAAAAAGCGGGGAAAACCCAGCTAGGGTTTATGAGCGACCAGCTAATAAAAGTCCCAATAAAGTGGTAGTGCAATATGTGCATCTTTGTGAGTGAGTGAAGTGGAGGAGATGGTCTTACAGCCTCAAACAAAGCAGGAATCTAGGGTGTAAGTGGATGTAAGCTGGAAATGAAAAAAACCTGAAAAAGTTATTTGCAGTTATTTTTTTCAGAGCAATAAAACAACACGGGATTCTGTCCCCATTATTTTCTCACGCATCGTTAGCACAATCCCATTTGTTAACACTTTTCGTTTTTATTATCATTTTTCATCGCCCATTTATATTAGGCATACATCCGAATAGAGCAACACAACACTCGTAGCAGACCCAAGATGGAAAACTGAAGCCAAACAGATCATTTTTATGAGCACACTGGTAATTTTGATAAATTCTGTTGATATCGGATTATAATATATCAACCGAATCCCGGTTGTGAGAGCTGCCTACTCCTCTTCTTCCGCGAACGAAACTCCGTTAAGGGAGTCTCGAACTTAGGTATATATACCTCAGGATTTTGGTGCAAATAAAACAATTTATATCATACATAATATGCATAGCATTCCTTCCTAAAGAATCCCTGCCTAAGTGCCTAGGTTTGCCAGTTTCGGGGAAACGTGAGAACAGAATCTCGGCACGTATGTATAACGTCTCTCACCCACTATCAGTCAGTGGATATAGTTGCTTTCACTTCATTTCCACCACCACACTGCTGCTGCAAGTGCTCCACAACTCTCTGGATCTCGTCCCAACCCTGAAAGAAAAATTATACGGAACTCGGGTTGATTCATAATTAATCCAAAAGTTTCTTAGAGATTCGCATTCACACCACCAGCACACCACAAAATGCGACCAGTAGCATTTTTTATGGAATATTAGTATCAGGGAAAAACTCCATATTCTCATGTGGCACGGCACGGATGACGAAAAATAGAAATAAGGAGAAAGCAAATATATTACGTGGGTCCACATCTGTACATATATCAAAGCCGGGTGCTCACACAGAAAAGGAGAAGGGTCCTTATTTGTGCATCTAGCATGAAGCAATAAATCTTTGGTCTTTGAGAATATCCCACTGCACTCACTTTGAGGAATGTAAGTGTGTGTGTGTGTGTGTATGCTCACTGAATTTCTCCTTGTTTGTTGATTCAATAGGGCTCCATGTAACCGGAGGGAGTAGAAGACACCAACAAGATAACTACTATGTAGCGGCAGCAGCGCTGTTCCGTAACCAAATACTCACGTTTGAAGAAGTAATGTCTTTTTGGAAAAGTATTGGAGTTTTGTGTACATCTGCGGAGAGTTGGCTCTACTGACCGTCCGATGTTTTGACATCCATTACCTCAGTCAAGGAGCACAGCAGGGAAAGAGAAAAAGATGCTTTCAAGTGAAGGCTACTTTACTTCTCAGCCATCTATCTCTCCGCACACTCTAAACTAAACATTTCCCATCGTCCCTAGCCCTTTTCTTCGGTAATATTCTTGTGCTCGTTCACTATAATATGGATGTCCTGATATGCTGCTACTGGTTCCCTATTAGTATATCACTTATTTAGAGAAAAACAAGAGGAGAGTGAAAGGAAAGGGAGGTCGTACATCAAGGGAAAATGATAGATCCTTTGGTTCGTGAGTGAAATTATATAAATTCGTGTGCATATTCCCGTATGAATCTACGAACAGCCGTAGCTATCATATCCGGAATGTTTGGATTCCGCTACCGTTCCCTCTCATATTTTACCCTTCTTGCCCTGGTGTCCGTCATTGGACTTGCAACACTCAACTTGTACCATATGGAAAGTGTCAGAAGCACGTGGACACCAATTTCTGCTAACGGTAAGCACTTTTTTCGCTAAAACGTGGGCTCCCAACTTTAAACGTGAGCTTAGCCAAGTGGGTAGAAGTAGAAGATCCAGAAGGGAAAGTGGCGGTGGAGGTGAAATGTCGTGCGAGCGTAGGGAGGGGGAAGAGAGAAAATCCAGTTAGATTGACTGAAAGAAAACACTTTGGGAGTAATACATTTTACATTAGGACGTGTCTCTGTTTGTTTGAATAATATATAGCAATGACATCTGACGTGCCAGGAGCAGCGGCAACCGTAGGAGTTGCCGGATGTGAGGAGGTTCCATTGTGGCAAAGTCAGTTGTACCACCGGGCAACGTTGCCTCCGACACTGGGTCGCAGAAGCAAAATGAAAAAGTTTCTTGCCATCGGGATATCGTCAGTCTATAGGGAAGAAAATTACCTGCAGCAGACCTTGAAGTCTTTGATAAGTGAATCTGATCCGGAGGAAAGGAGGGATGCTGTTATTGTAATTTATTTGGCAGACACAGATCAAGAGAAAAAGTGAGTCAAGAAAGTTCGCTAAGGATGATATAATTTATAAATCACAGAGGGTATTACATATTACATACATGTTTTGGACACTTGCACATAAAACATGGATGTCTTTTAGTATATAAGGCCACATAATGACGTATGGTTGAAGGTAGTATAGGGACTATAATATATATCGAGTATAGAGTGGTGACCATAATGTCGTGTTATATTGCTTATTATGTTGCTACTTGCTACTACTGATTCACAGGGAAAAGCAGCTAAGACTGATTGAAAGAGATTTCCAAACCCATTTGGATTCCGGTTTCTTCCAAGTGATTCAATCCGGACCTGAGATTTATCCACCGATGGATTTTGCTCTGACGAAGAGGACATTTAACGATTCTGTCGGGCGTGTGCTGTGGAGGGCAAAGCAAGTGATCGACTTTGCCTTCCTTTTCACCTATGCCAAGACGTTGTCAAATTACTACTTGGTAATTGAGGACGACATCATTTCTTCCACGCAGTATATCACAGCAATCAAAGACTTTATTGCTTCTCGTGGGACCCATCATTGGATTGCCCTACAGTTCAGTGGATTCCTCGGGATTGGGCTGCTCTTTCGTAGTCCCGATCTTAATAATCTCATTAAATTGCTTATCATGTTTCATCAAGACCAACCGGTCGACTTACTCATGCGTCAATATATTGCTTTGCAAGTAAGTCTTAATAATAAATACGAGTACCCATCCGCAAAAAATAATAATCCCCCGTGGGAATATTTGGTGAGCGAGATTTATGCGTATTTTTTCCAACTTATCACTTTTGTCACCAGGTTCCCGAGGATAGCATGGTGGCACGTCGAATTCCATCCATTTTTCAACACATTGGTTGGAAATCCACACTCCCCAACAAGGTCCAAAAGTTGAAGGACAGCACTTTCGATATTGCCAAAAGACGTTTCAAGAATCATAATCCTTCTGCCGATATCATTACAACGATGAAAGTTTACAATGATTTTATCCCTGAGTATGCGTACCGAACTGCTCCGGGATTCTTTTGGGGAATCACTAGACCTAATGACACGTACGACATTATCTTCCCAAAACCCTTGAGTGTTTCCCGTGTCATTTTCCTGACTGGGGTTCCCACCATGAAAAACAAGCAAAAGGTTATGAAAGACTTTGTCCAAGATGGAGATCTCCTAATTAGCAGCAAGTTCCAGAAAGTTGCTACAAATAATAGTGCCATTTGTGATAACTTCTCCAGCGTGAAGAAGTTCAAGGATGGAGAATTAGACTTTCAGAAAAGTGAAGTGACTGGAATGACAAATATCATTGAGAAGTTAAAATCGATTCAATGCATTCGTGTCAAAATAGGACCTAACCAGAAATCTTGGGTGATTGTTAGAGAAATCC
The DNA here is from genome assembly GCA_036850665.1 of Dicranocentrus wangi. Lineage (NCBI taxonomy): Eukaryota > Metazoa > Arthropoda > Collembola > Entomobryomorpha > Entomobryidae > Dicranocentrus > Dicranocentrus wangi. The sequence goes on along the minus strand of JAANSN010001840.1, from coordinate 20,033 downwards.
AGGTGTTTGTTAGTGATAATTAGTAGGCGACATGTGGTTACGTAATATTCCGCGGTAGAGATTTTTCTCGTTTGATTATTCCACTAAAAATTCCTATAATAATCCTATCCCAACTATTAAGGGCTTTCAGATTCAATAAAAGTATATAGAAAAACAAGGAAGCAAAAGGATAAATGTTACTATCGTTTGCAATCTCCCAATATAAAAAACAATAATTGTATGAAAAATGACGGCATATTATAATTCCTACATATTCCCGAAAAAAAATTCACTCAGTGATCTTGAGATTTGTGTTGGTAAGATTTTTTATTATTGTTATCGTCAACCTAAAGTATTATATATACCTTTACATACGTATACATGCGCGAAGATAAATTGGCACAATAAATAAGTCTCAATCTAATATTTTATAAAATTACATAAAATTACATACATAAGTCTATTAAAAGATCATTCAAGTTCACATCGTTTTACCCCTGGTTATTTGATGTGGACCTGGCACAGGTACAAACGAAAATATACTTGTATACCTACTTGTAAAACCTTATAATTATTTTGCATTAAATAATCCCCTTGTTTACATCTCGTCGTGTTTATGAGACAATGTATGCGCATAAATTGGAACAGGTTGCGGCAAGTCGGAGGGAATAGGGTATCCATCATATTCTTGAGCAAGTAAGTGATATCTCGTTCGAAGTAGATGTGCAGAAGCTTTTGGCTGTCGTTCTCTCGTGAAAATACCTTTCCTATTGCCAACAATTCGGGTAATACCTGCGATAGATCAATTCAGTTAATTATCACATTCTCCTCCTAGTTGATTGAGTTAACGAGTGGGAAAACGCATGAATTAATTTGCATACCTTGGGCGGTCATAAAATCTGCAAAATTCCATATCATCTCCCCCAAAAATAAGGTGGTATTCGTACGAAGTCTATCGAATGCTTTAAAATGCTCTCGCAGATATTCCAATTGATATTCCTCGGTAAAAACAAATTCTGGCATCTAAAAAAATTCAGATCTATCAAAAACTGACCTTATTGTAACAACAATAACCAATATCCTTTTTGCGGATTCCCAAATACGTACCGAATGCAGCCCAGCTACTGTATCAGCCCCATACTCAGCAACGATCACTGGACGTTGAAATTTATTAATCCAGTTGTGCACGTCCTGAACCATAGATTCTGCGATGACTTCCGTATGGCCCGTGTCAGAGTACCAGCTGTAATATCTATTAATGCAAATGATATCCGCAAAGGGTGCCTGCAAAATAAAAATAAAACCAAGACATACATTAATTTTCAAAAGTTCAAACCGACTTCTCATGCCGAAAAGGAAAGCATTAGCTTCAAAAAGCCCATGATCAGAACTCCAGACCCGACGGTAAGCGGGACAACCCAGACCCAATATAGCAATACAAATGAAAACTTATTATAAAATGAATGAAGTAATATTGCAAAAAAACCCAAATGTTTCTGTTTCATTTTTTTGTACTGGTCTGGTCGGGTCTGGGGTGATGCGAAAAATCGTCCGTTCTGAGAGTCTGACCAAAGCACATCATCGTTCATCGTCGTACATGTCATTGCTTTCAGGAGAAGAGACTGAGGTAAAAAATGTGACAAGGAGAAAAAAGGTCTTAAGCAAATATATTTACGGCTTTTTCGGCGCTGTAATCTTGTGCAACCACAATGGTAACCGGCCGGTGTCGGTCAAGCTGGCGTACTAAAGCAAATATTTCTCTGCAAATGGAACAAGACACGTTCATATAGATAAATATATTAACAACAGGAAACGTACTGCTTTATCCTCTTGATAACCCCTGTTTAAAACCACAGTTATAGGTCGATGGCTGTCCAAACTCTTTGCTAAATCAAAGATTTCCCTAAAATCATTTCAAGTTCAGGGTTAACTTTTAACCTTTGCATTTTTAGGTTGTCTTTTCTGACAAAGTGCAACAAACTGTATATTCGTCAAAACAAATTTGGTGGTTTCTCGAAGTTGCGTAATGCAATCTGATATTTTCCAGTTTCATATTAATGGAATCCGTGATAGTGCTGAAGAAGCAGGAAGGAATGGTAACTTACTTGAAGTAAGGGCCGGCCTCGGCTTTCTGGGACTGTGGTTCATTTGCAACAGACCACATTGCTACACTTGCTCTATTCTTGTCGCGCTGGATTAGCTCTCGTAATTGCTGCTTGTGCGTTTCCAGCAAGGCTGTGCCAAAACCACTGCAGACATTAGATAAAAGGCAGAGATATATCATGGACCATTATTGTTCTAGAGTTCAAGTTCAAGGCAATGCGGTTTTTGGTTTGGGAAACCCACTCGATAGACACAGCGCTGATTTCATCTATGATGACAATTCCGAGTTCATCCGTGAGATCCATGATTTCCTCTGAGTAAGGGTAATGCGATGTTCTGTATGAATTTGCCCCTGTCCACTTCACCAGATTGTGGTCTTTAACGATCATTACGTTGTCAATACCTTTCCCACGAATCTATTATGGTTAATGATTATGAGACGCAGGTTCAATACAGTAAAATAAAATGGGTTAGGTCAGCCTTAGGCGTGCGTGTGCATACATTAAAATCCTCATGTCTCCCAAAGCCCCGGAAATAGAACGGTTTCCCGTTTATTGAAAAGGAAGAGTTGTCCCATTTCAAGTGGCGTATCCCAACTTTGAGCCGGTACACGTCTACATTCGCTTTAGCCGGATTTTGAAGAGACACCTAGAAATATCCTATTTTAAGACCACCAAGCATATGCATGCATATAAAAGTAGCAATATAGTATATTCTTGGCTATGATATTACCACAAGGGTATACAAGTATCCAGCTTTTTGATCATCTTTAACCATTGTAAATGGCCACCATAACGTTGCATTTGGAACCGATAGGTAACCTATACCACCGGTGCCACTTGCAACTGTATTTCCAGTCTGGTCCTCTAGTCTCACAGAGATGGAAAGTTCATCCTGTTGAACACTCGGTGTCCAACCGAAACCAACATCATTATTTAACAGCAATGCTGACGCCCTCACGGTGTCAATAACATATAAAACCGCTCCTGATGTACATATGTAGAAACAGAACCATGATTAATTATGTGCATGCATTTAAGCACAAATGGATATGCGAAAACAAGTAATGCGAGCCTGACAGCATGCATGTGTCGACCGACAGCATCTGCGAACGTAAAATATGAAAAAGTAAATGACTAGTGTATGATTACCCGTGCCATCCTCCTCAACAGTTGTTGACAAAGTGACATCGTCAATATAGCTTGTTGGAGTTGTATACAAGTACACAGATCGGTGGATGCCAGCATAGTTGAAAAAGTCAAAGTTGTAATTGAGTGTAAAGTAACCCTGTGGATATCTGGTGAGTATCGAAAGAAAAACAGTGAACTACAAACAGAATTTCACACACCCACCGACCCACGAAATGAGGCGAAACAAAGCAAACACAATAACAGACTTGATTTATGCTAGATTCGGAGGATGTAAATATATATATGATTATCATTACGACAAGATAACAAACCTTTTGGCAGTTGGACGGAAAACGGATCCTTGTGGTATCGTATTACCACTGAGGGTATTGTTTATAGCGACTGTTAATCTGTTTGCAGTTTGAGCGGACAAATTTGCCGAGTCTAGTTCAGCCAGGAATGGAAGGTGGCCACCAGCATGCTCCGTCACTTTCACACCATTGACCCACTAAAGTTTGCAAACAATGTGAAATGCTAATAATAAACAACATGTAATCATGTGAATCCGGCGAAATTAGCGTGCTTGCTCGCTTTAGCTAACCACTGTTGCGTGATAATTGACTCCACCAAATCGCAAAAAAATTTTGCTTTGGGACATCCACTGCTTTGGAATCCAAAACTCCCTGTCGTACCATGCCCATCCGATATGGTCTCGTATATGTTTGCTCTGAGTAATATCATTGTAACTAGAGGGGACTGGCATGAGTATCACTTGTCCTGTCTGACAAAAGTAATAGTAATATACCTGTGAATTGCCTCCACACATATAACGGTAATGATACGATATTTCAGTATAATTAATAATACCTCAGACAAAGACCTCTTAAACCATTCCTGTCGAAAACCTAATTCTGGATCATTCCTAGGAGCTATTCTAAAATTCCAGATTCCATCCAGCGATTTTCTCTCTCTAGTCTCTGACTCTTGTGGAAATAGGATTCCTTTCGCATTTGCTATCTGAATTAAAGCAGCACTGCATATTGCTAGTAGGAGTAAAACCCTGAAGTGGAATGACATATCAGTCATTGTCACTTTCAGTTCACACAAACAAATTAGGATTCAAAATGACTTTAGAGCTCGCTCTTAATTAATGCAAACTACATATACAGCAAAATCCTCTTAGAGAGCAAAAGTGTTTACAGGACGCGTCAAAAGCGAGAGCCTGGCTACAACACCAGATCACCACACTGGCTGAGAGAGAGGATTAAAGACAGTGATAGTAGTACAGTGGACAGATTCAGAATGACTTGAGTTCATGGGACCGATCGGTATTTATATATGATGTGATTCAACTATTCGACTTTTCCTTATCGCTACAGGAGAAAAGCCAATAGCTAATTCTGCTGCTGCCAGCCAACCCAACTACATTTTGGTTCAGTTTTTTCACTCCATAAGAACCACGCTGGTCATTAATAAAAGATGTATAAAGATGCATATTCATATGTGTAATACAAATGTAAGCAAACGTGTAAACAGTAAACACCCATAATGCTAACAGCGTTAACTGTTCACTTATGATGATTGCCCAACCAATACTTTTACATTGTGAACAATACAGATTTGTCTAAACCACACAAACAATTCATAATACGCCTCCCCTTAGATTTAAGAATACAGTTTGGCGTTTTGCGATTGTAACATTTGTTACTAAAATGCATATTATGTGCAGCTGCAGCTGTACAGACTTACAGACAGATAGGATACAGTGTTAGTTTGACAAATTCTCACTGGAATAAGTGTGGTTTTGGATTTGGGATCCCGGTGGTCTCTATAGGATTGCTATTTAATAGTCAACATAGAAAATGTGTGGCAGTTGGAGCAAAGAAGACCCAATATCACGCTTTTCATCTCCTGCTCATGCTTCTCCATCACCAACCAGCTCTTTAATACTATGGGATTTTTGTGTGGCTGCATTTCTGATATGATAATTGTATAGCAGGCACCAGGCACTTCTAATAATTGTGGTCACGATCACTCCACTCTACTCTGGTCTAATAATCAAGTTTTCATTTCACCGAAGGTCACTGTCTGGTAAATCACCTAACTAGCCTATAAGCTCATTATTATTTCCCTGAATTGAGTCTGGGGTGGGTAAGAATCAGAAGTGAAAATACCATCTATTATTGCATTCTACAGAACAAACAATTTAAAGAGCTGACAGTCAGATCAGAACATTGTCAGTACAGCCCTTCGTATATTTAAATACAAGAAGACTCATCCTCATAGTCATTTCTAATCGAACTAATCCCATAAAAATAAAAAAAACAAAAACACACCTTCCATTTTTGCAAAATGCGTCTGGTATTTTCTTGAATGAACTGCATAAAATTAGTTTGTGGCTGCGCGTGATTGCCAGAGCAGAGCATGAAATCAGCTAGTTTTATCGTATTAATTAATGGAATCAGGTAGAAGGCCATAAAAACGAGCAAAAGTAAAAATGATCGTGTGATGTGATTGCAATCTGACAATGCGAATAAGCATCAAATAACCAACCACATATAAACTACTGGTGACATCCTCAAATCCTCATCCACAATGCACCTCGTCATTTGCATAGACTGGTGCTACGCAGTCTGATCAAACTTGTTTTAATGGAAGATTTCTACAATCAAAGTGTTTCGTAAGAAATCTCTGAACCCTTTTTCTTTCATACTCTTATTACCCTTTCATACAAACACAAATATAATATAAGTTCTATCTACCATACTAACCATATACAAGTGGCAAAAATGCTTGTTTTTCTTTGTTTATAGGTATATTGCATTCTCGATATTAGTCGCATGATGTTCATTCTTCTGTCCCAACCCAATCTCAACCAACCATGTGCACAACAATCGCAAGGATCGATGCACCTGTTTCAACAAATTTCAAATTCGAGATCATGACATGAATGCATTTCATCATATCATACAAAAATATCAATTAATTACAATGGGAAAAATCCCTGACTGCCGACGCCGACTACCTGATTTAGTTAGGTTGTAATCAATCAGTAATCACTCCCTCTTTTTGTGACTCCAATCCCAATTCTAAAAAGCGTTTTCACACGAATTTATTGCTGTATATGGAGTTAGCCCACTTTTGAATAACAGTAATACGTGAGCAAAAACCTGACGTTTTCAACTTCATCGTGTCAATTTTATCATAAAATCATGCCATCCCTAATGTCGCTTTCAGCATTCAATTTTTGCATTTTAAGCATCATCATCATGATTACACGATGACAAACCATACGGATGTATGCATGATGTATCCTCCAAAGTTATGCAATAAATAAATTTACACTATTGCTACCTGAATTTGAATTACTCTCGACACAGTGACAATCATAAGCATCATCAAAAGTAGTTGCGGTTCAGAGGGCTACGCATTTTTCACCGAAGGTTACCTTTATGTGTCCTTTACCGATGTGTCCATTTTAATTTGAGTTATAGGCAGGCAAAACAAGCAGTACACATCAGAGGCAAGTTAGTGTAAGACAGCTTTACAATTACTATTATATTAAATATTATTTATTGTAATGCGGCTGGCTGCTTGCTGGACACTACTGGACTTTCGACATCTTCTTCCTCTGATAGTGAGTAACAATTATTAACATTTTAAAATCACCTTCATCACGTCCGCCGATTTCCCCACCATCATGTAAAATGATCCTGCCTGCCTGCTGCGTTGCAACCAGCTCCATGCTCCATCCATCCACAAATCCACATTCCAGCAAAAAGCTCATGTTCATTTCATATACAAATACAATACAATCCAATCCACTCCACACTGCACTACTATGCCATGCCATCACATACCATCATCATGCACTACCACCGTACTACCACCACCTCCTCCTCCTCATCTGTCACTCGAAGGCAGAAAATACAGCACAGCTGAGTCTCCGGATGGATCTCATAACATAACCACAACAAATATATATAATTTTGCACACTCTTCCGTCACTTCTGCACTCCCACCCTGTGTGGGGTAGTATTTCAAACATCTTTTTTAGTCAAGTACGATAACTTGAGGCAGTATGGATTCTTCGTCAGTGAGGACGTACGATATTCAACTGGTGATTGATTGTGTCGACATTGGAGGAACCACCGGAAAGGTTACAAAAATATTGATTATGATTATTATGATCGTTTTGCTGGCTAATTGTTTGTTGTGTGGTTGGTGAGTGAGATTGTGAAAATTTACATGTTTGCAGGTGCTCAGTATAGAATGTTGCGAAAGCAGAATGTTTCTTGGAACAGCGGAAGGGTAAAATCCGAACGCTTTTTTATTTATTGTTTAGTTAGTTTTATAAATGTCCAAGTAAATAATGCTAAAGGCTATGCTGATTGAATATTATTATTGATTAGGTTCCTCATGGAGTATTTTATGACGGATGAAAAGAGCAAAACATTTTTCAGTCGCGTGCGGCAGACAAATCTTAACAAGGTAATCAAAAGTTTCAAGCTGTCTGCTGCGTACTTAGCAATAACGATGTCGTTACTTAAGTGGCCATTCTTTGACATTTAACTTAGGGTCAACCTGTTATGCAAATAAGAAGCGCATCTGCTTTGGACACTTTAATAGTTCTCACTGGAGGAACTCTTGCAATGTATGACATACAGAGTTTAGAGGTGAAAGGTTCCAACACATTAACCGGGATTAGTTGTATTCTATGCTGATTGATTATTATTATTGAGTAGGTTCCTCATGGAGTATTTTATGACGGATGAAAAGAGCAAAACATTTTTCAGTCGCGTGCGGCAGACAAATCTTAACAAGGTAGTCAAAAGTTTCAAGCTGTCTGCTGCGTACTTAACAATAATGATGTCGTTACTTAAGTGGCCATTCTTTGACATTTAATTTAGGGTCAACCTGTTATGCAAATAAGAAGCGCATCAGCTCTGGACACTTTAATAGTTCTCACTGGAGGAACTCTTGCAATGTATGACATACAGAGTTTAGAGGTGAAAGGTTCCAACACATTAACCGGGATTAGTTGTATGGCTATTGATGAAAATCCGTTGAACACTGATCCTTTTACAGTTACCGTAAGATATTCAAGTTGCTAAATAAAAGGATGTAATGCTCAAGTTCCATCCAAGTTCTCATAAAATGAAAAAGTTAATCAGGAATCTTAATTTCAGCTATGCTTTGTAAGGAAAAAATCATTAATGATGGCACTAGCATCAGAGAAGGGATTCAATGTGGTGAAGGAAGTGAGTTTGGATTCAACTGCTCTTAATCTTGCAGTGGAGTCAGGGTTGGTTTGTGTGGCTTTAGCTTCTGGGCGTTACATTTTTGTCGACATGAACTCACAGAAAAAGAATGTTGCTGAACTATGTCAGTTTGATCCCAAAGATGTCAATCCAAAGATTGTAAATGCTGGAAAGGTTATATAATGCAGATTCAAATTACAGATTGACCAATCAATACCCGTGTCGATGCATAAAATGTTTGCGTTTGCTCTTTCATTAGTTATTTTAATGAAGTGGTTTTTGGTACAGGAGGAGTTTTTGCTAATTGGGCCCGGGGGTCTTGGAGTATTTACTAGTTCTAGCGGAATCAGTGAGCGACCCCCTATTGTATGGCATGAAAAAGTGCAAGAGATTGTCGTAGACGGTCTCAACGTGGTGGCCGCTGGTACTGATGTTATTTACGTGAATAGGTACCGCTTATATTGTTTGGAAGACTAATACAAGTTGGTAAAACTGTAATTGAGAAATGTCATTGTTACACATTGCATATTTTCAGTTTACATGATCCCACAACAAGCAATGTCATTCCATTCCCAGGTGTAAAATGTTTGGCTTTAACGGAAGGAAAATTGTATGTGGGAACAGCAAGAAGCTTATATCGTTTTGCTCCCATTTCTGTCGACGAGCAAGTCGAGGTAACTATCAGAACTTTATGCAATCGCCAAGTGTTATGCGTGATGATATGATATGTATTAGTATAATATATGGCTTACCTAGTCCTTGATAAATGCGGAGAAAATTGACCAAGCGCTAAATCTATTGGAGTTGGCTCATGTAAAAGATGAAAAACGAGAATATTTGAGAAGAAAAATTCTTCGTAAAGCAGTGTTCCTCAGATTATCAGCGCTAGAATTGACGTCGAGTATGGAAGCTATTCGTGAATCTCACATCGACCTTCGGGAGGTTAGTTATAGTACCTACGTACACGTTGCCATTTATTCTAGCTCTAGTTTATACAGAATATTATACCTTATACCCACTAATTTACGTGATGATCTGTAGATAATCAGCCTGTTTCCTACAATTCTCCCAGCAAACACTGTTTTCACTAGGAGTTTGCCGTCTCTACATGACTATATTGATGTCAACCAAGTAAAAGACAAAAGACATTTTCTTTTTTTGTGCTTGAAGTTTAGCAGTACGATGTTGTTATGTAATGTAGGTATTTTTGTTATAGAGTTGTATGATATTGTTGTTTGATAGATGGTTAGTGGTGATCTCCATAAAGCTAGGACACTAGCGTCCTTTCTTCTTGATGTGTTAACATCACATGAAACAATGCCTGATTCGAAGGTACGTGTTACGTGTTGTGACTGTAAATAAAGATGAATTGTATAATTTATGACGTTATGAACTTGGAGGTCATGGTCATACGTGATGGTTGATGGTGTAAAGTTGAATTTACAATGTGTAATGTCAATGTCTTTGTATAGGATCTGTCAACGTCAGCTATAAAACTGGCAGCAAAATATGACAAATCTCAATACATAATAATTCTGGATCACGTTAGTTGTATGAATATTGACTACGATGATTGCTTTGAGTGGATGGAAGACCAAAAGTTTTTCGACTGTGCTGCCTTATTATATAAAGCCAAAGGGGATGTCAGAAAAGCCATCGATGTATGGATTGATCTTCTTAGTGGTGCAAAAAGCTGTGGAGACCCGGATGAATTTGAAGGAGTTGACGTAGTAATTGAAACGCTTCTTGGGTAAAACATATTGCCTCGTATTAATTAATTTTGTAAATTCATCCCTTCTTAAAAATAGGATCCTCTGAAATTGTAGATCGTCAAATACGTCTTTAATCTGGGAATATTACGAAAAATTGGCCGTACTAGAACCTACCAAGGCCGTTGAAGTGTTTACAAAGCGGGACCCTTCCCCTGCCTTTCAACCGCTGGAAGTAGCTGAAAAGTTATCGTCCAATCGTTACATTTGTATGATATACCTACGTCACTGTGTATTCGACAAGAATTTAGAGGACGAAGACCTTCATACTTATCTTGCAACACTTTACATAGAAGAAATAGTTCAGGAGAGCGACACTGGGAAAATAGAAACTTTAAGAGGCGAATTTAGGCAGCTGCTGATTTCTTCTAATCACCTCAAAGTTCAATTCCTTATCGGGAGGTTGCAAAAAACACAATTGCGACTAGAACTAGCAGTTCTTCATGGAAAGGTAAAGATAAGGAAATTGTATTTATATGCACCTATATACTGGATTGAAGCCTAATTACAATTCAATTTCAATTTACTGCAGGCTGGTAATCATGATCATGCTCTAAAAGTCATCGTGGAAGAATTGAATGACTATAACTTTGCTAGTGAATATTGTCGAAAAATTTCGGATCCAGTCCAGCGTGAGAGGGCGTTTATGAGTTTGCTGAAAATCTATCTAAATGCAAAGTATTTTAATATTTAAAATATATAAAGTATTTTAAACCCTACTAATACTAATAATAATAAACTAATTTTACTCTGACAGAGACAAGCCTGAAATAATCGAAGCTTGTCGGAATCTCCTCACCAACCATGCGGAGGAATTTGATTTCTCAGTTGTACTACCTTTACTGCCGAATGAGTGGTCCGTGACATCTCTGTCATACCTTCTGCATAGGATACTGCGAACTCATCTTCAGCGTGTAAGTTTCATGGGTTAACAACATACAATACAAATAGTTTAGTGTGTAAGTCATTAAAATCGATGGTAATTAGCAAGTATTACCTAAGTCAAGTGTGGATTTAACTTCATTTGCAGCAAAGACGGGTAGAGCTACTGGAAGGATTATCCCAAAGAATACATAAAGATTATAAACTTGAGCTCGACGCAAATAATCAAGGCTATATTCTAGACGATGACAGCGTGTGTGGTATATGCCACAGGAAACTTGACAGTGTAGATCCAATCTTTTACAAAAAGGGGTTTATTGTGCATTCAAAATGTGTATAAAAACAGTAAAATACAAAATTAAAATACATGGGGCAAAGTCCACCTTACACTTTATGATATAGAGATTTGGTTTTTGTACGTACATACACCAAAAACCACGCAATCATCATCATAATAACTACAGTATAGACAATTATGCAAAAAACTTAGGCAAAAACCCGTGTAGCTTCCTTCGCAGATATATAAACATACACACAATTGTACTCATAATTCATTCATATTCATACACTCTAATATATAAAGTCCAAGAAAGGGTTGCTTGATGCTTGCAACGAGCTTGTTAAAATTCTCTGGAAACCCGTAAATCCAGTTTGAGCGAGGCGAGGGTCTTATTTTTATGGTATATCTTTGTTTATGCTTGCCAACTGTTCCTTCGGCTTTGTGTTTGTACTGGACTTTTTGGTGTGGGGTCGGTGGTGGTGACTGTGATTATGGCGTCTGGATTTGCGACCGCTGTGGCCAGAGTGAAGTTTTCGTGCAGCTAAGTCGAGCTTTCCAGAAGATGCTCGTAGAAGTTCAACGTTGTCGTCTTTGTGATTCTCTTTATTGTTTTCCTGTCCATTGTCATTTTGATGTCGTCGCTTAAATGCCTTGTCGCGATGTCGTCGCATGCCATGCAACCTCCGCTTGTGATGACCTTTTCTCCGGTGGGACTTTCTTGGTTTGTGTGATGTCTGAGTATCGTTTTTTAAATCCGTTTCTGAAAGTAGATACATCATTTATCAGTTTACCATTAGAACTGATTTCGTAATTCACAAATTATTCTATAACTCAAAATGAATACCTAATTACGAAAGTTCAGATTAAACAATGCACACGAAGGAGTTTTACAATTTACAAACCTGGTGCTTTAAAGATCCCTGACGGAGTTTCGACTTTGTCTGTGCTAATCCCTGTTTCAGTTTCGGTTTTTGAAGAAGTAACGACATCAGTGTCCTTAACCGTTTTATTTTTTAGACGCCTCGAAGTTGGTTTCGCCGAAACCGTGACACAAAACCACACCACAACTACTGCACTAATCACAAGCAGTCTCTTATTACCCATTTTTGGAAACTGAATTCTTGAAACGTTTATCAAACAAATGTTAGGATTTATAGGAAGGAAAGGAACTAGCAAATAATCGTGCAACAATGGAAATACATACAATGTAAGTAATGGGGCTACCACCTCTCTATCATTTGACAGTCACGGAGCATCTAACTTGTTAGAACTCACAAATTTTCCATTTATTCAACAACAGCATAATCCAAAGCATATACCTAAGGAAAAGGCTTTAGTAGTAGAATCCGTCTTTTTAAAAATCATTGATATAGCTGGATGGATTCACTAAAGCATGAACAAAAACCTGCCTTACAACTCTAGCAACAAAAAGCCGAAATTACAGTCAGAGAGGAACCCAAAACCCAACCAGTATTATAATACGTAAATACATACAAAATTTCAACGAATAAAAGCACACGGCGACGATTTGAAAGGGTTTTCATGTAATGAATGGTGTATAGTATTTCATTGTTTCAGTTTCATTGTATGAGCATCTTAAAGGTAAAGGTACATTTTTTCACGGAGTAAAAATATTATTATGCAGAAAGGACAACCCTTTCCAATTCTTGAAACCACAAAGCAACACACATACTTACACTGACTTGATTCATGTAGTCGCAGTCGGACGGAGTACTACTCCGACTCCGAAAGCTGTACTCTTGGCAATTACACGGTTTGGAATCACCAGGAATGTTGGCCTGGTACTTCTCTACCTGTTGTACCCCCATAGCTTTTTGCATTCTTCACTCATCACTGCATTACCACTTACAATGCCACCATGGATGTTTTGGAGAAAAAAAATCACTCACTCATGTAGCATTCATGATCCAGTTCACCATTTATGTACTATGCTATGCTGGTTAGGTACGTTAAAAAATGTAAATATTTCATTAGATGCAGACTTTGCCAATTTTGATAATTTTTGCCAATTGCGCAGCCTGATATAGTTCCAATCAAATGCAGAGGAAAACACAAATGGAAAAATTCATAGCTTTTCGTTTTGTTTGGAATAAATATGGTCTGGCTACCGCTGCATTAATCCACCTGCACTCTGCAGATAATCAATCAAGAAAATGAGCATCAACGCATCCCATCTTTCGTCGTGACCTCTCATCCGTGCCACTAAGGAAACCTTAGATAATATATCCACTGGGGATTTGTAGAATTTTAAATGGAAACTATTTGTCTACGCAGGAAGAATATGGGAAGAATGAATAAATCCTGCAACTAGTAGCATGCAGCCTATGGGGACATAACGCTATCATATTTTCCGCGTTGCCTATATCGTTTGTAGGAGATGCCTTCCACGACGAAAGTTTCTGTTTAGATCTGTTACGTAATCGCCAACCCGGTCTACGTCTACGTCAATTCGGACCTTTTGCACATTAGATCGTATGCAAATCATATTTACTCTACCTATATGTAATACTGCTATTGAATGCTTTTCATTTTGCCGGAAATCATTCTGTGTGAACCTAAATTGATCCACCATGCTACTTTCAAACTATCAAACTACCAAACTATAGTTTAGTTTTCCTAGCAGGGTAGCCAACAAGCCAACCCTAGTCAATAGCAAATCTAAACTATGTTAATTAGTAACTAGTTATTAGTTATCCTCGACGAGCTCCAGGCCCGTTTTATTGGGGAATATCGGCAAATCAAATAATTCAGTTATTTCAGTTAGACTTTTCTTGTGACGTGTGTGACATTTTTTGTGCCGTGCTTATTTTAGTTAGTACCGCATTTATCCCATTTCTTCGCTTATCGCTTTCCAGATCTAGAATAGCCAAATGTCGTAATCATAGAATATATATATGCTCGCTGGTCGTAATTGACGCTTGTATTCTAATTCTTCTATACCTTGCTGATTATCGATGATTTTGCAATTTGCAGGTTTATTCGGATTCTCTAGGATTATATCTTGAGCGAGCGTGCTTCTCTTAATATGCTATGCGGTATGAAACGACGAAAATATCGGATTAAATTTAGATTGGTCGATCGAGCATCGAGTTTGTTAACATAAGCTCATTTTTCGTTCACAGGTGTTCACAGTTCTGCATGATTTACCTCTCAATTGGGGTTTCATGCATATTTGGGGTTTTTTCAGCACGTATGTCGTATTACATAGGTGATACTTTAACAATACATCCTTAAAAGGTAAAGAATGCATAATGCACGTGTTCCTTATAATCCATACAGCTTCTCCGAAAATGAAGCAAGGAAAGGACACGCATACAAAAGCCACAAAGCTTGATTCTCTTAGATTAAAAGTATTGAAACAAGCAGAAAATGCAATATTAGAAAAAACTGACGGTGATACTTGGTACCCTACTTTGGATTTACAAAAGGACTCGGAGAACTATGAATACGCAGAAGAACAACATACCCATACCTCCTCTCAAGGTGCCTTTCTTTACTTTTGATGCTCTAAGATCTTAAGAAGATGTATTAACCTTTAATACTCTTTCGTTATGGGTTTTACCAGCCGAAAGTTCGAAGAATATATCCCATACGCTAGGTACTGGTGGTAGTAAGAGTCACCCAGGTCATGCTGGAGCTCCAACATCTAGCAAATCAGGTACCGTCAACCGTTGTTTCAACAACTCGCACAAATCATGTACAACTGTCGTCCATGCACTCCCTTAATTTCAATCAATCAATAATATCTTCACACAGCTAAGAGTTCTTCAAAGAAGAAGAACAAAGCTGCAAAGAATGTAGGGGTCAAAACCATTTGCGAAGACCTTAAAGATGCCAAATGCGAAAATAAAGGCTCAATGGGTGACACGAAGGCGAAATCCATTGTAGAACTGATAAAAACCATTGAGGAGATAACAGCTAAGCAAAATATACTCACAGAGAAAGAAATCAAACAGATTCGTGAAATTCTCGTAGAAATGGGATTTAAGGTTCACCAACTTGAAGAAACAGCCAAGAAAACTTGTGGAAATGCTGGGACGACAGGAGTGGAGCATGAGGGGAAAGAAATTTCAGAAATCGAGGAACGTCACTCCACGCACCGGAAACTCGTCAAAACGCAGAAACATGATGAAAATAAGCATATAAGTGAAGACGAACACGTAGAAGCAGAAGCTCATATTCATGGCCAAAGTAATCAAATAATCAACGAAGCCTGATGTGTCATTCATACACTGCCTGCATCATGTAATTTTTTACACGTGTAATTGCATAATTTACAAATATTGCTCTAGAATCCGAATCCGAATCCTCTCAATCTGTAGCTAGTGTAGCTCAACAAGAAAGTCAACAAAATACAAATACTGAAAACTACTTGGACGGTGAACGACCGGATGTCAATTATAATGGAGGTATTAATCAACCGATGCAACTGCTGAAAGAAATCTGGCCTGACGGACACTGGCCTGGCGATGGGGATGAGTATCATGACGATGGGGAGGAGGAGGAGTATTATGACGAAGAAACCGATAAGGAAGAGCTGAAAGAAAATGGGCAGGATGAAAATAGCACAGTTTCCGAAATGAACGTAATGAGCTTAGAAAATGAAGTAGGTAAAAACGTTGAGCAAAAATAATGAAAAATCACACACACAAACGCAGGCCAATGAACAGAATCAAGAAAATTTGCTAGACCCACGGTACTTAGAAAGCATCATTCAACAAGAGAGATTGCTTCCCCACAACGAACATAGACATCATCATGTCCAAGAACACGATCTAGTGCATTGATGATTACACGTACTATCAAGAATGTTAGAGACAATTGTGAACATTACAGTTATCGTTCGGTTCTGTGGATGCGAAATGTAAAACAAAACACTGAGAATAGTTAAAATAGTTCGTACATTTTATTACATGCGTATAATGTATTTAAAAAATCTTCCCTGAATGGCAAAATACAATACTAGTTTAATCACGCCAACTAATTTAAACGTTAAATGCATTTTTGGATATTGTGTATGTAGGAGGTAAAAAAATCAGTGCTCTCATTCATCTCATTGTATACACAGGTAATTTTCATCAGTTCTGAGCACATATCACAAGAGAGCAATTTCCTCTTTCTGATCCAGTAATTTCGCGCATCCCATCCTACCGCTTACAATAACTTACGAGTACGAAGGTTTACACCTTCTTTGCAAGCACTACTCGCTTCTGTAAATCAAAAAACGTTAATGCCATTCTTACGAGCCTAATAATGATAGTCTCATAATAATACTTCTTTAATTATCATCATCTGGCGTAAGTTGTTTTTAAGTATATTGACTGTTTAAGCTCCAATGGATTTTTACATTGTGAGTATCTTTTAGTTAGGTACGTATTTTGAGCCTAACGATTTGTAGATATGATTGTACACCACAAAAAATAGATGTAATGTCAGTCTTAGTCTAGTCTGGACCAATATGCTTGTGGCCAGAGTCAAAATTACTAAATAGCATTAGAGTCGATATAATTACGTAGCGAGGACAGGGCCTACCTCTACAGTCCTTGAATCGTCATCCTCAGAATCATCGAGATCATCACTATTTGTCAATCTAGCATATCGTCCTCTTTCATTTCTTAAGTTGTTTACATTCTTTAAATCATCTAATGTTTCTGGCAATGTTTTATTTAATGTTTCATCTAACAATAGGTTCAAAAGTCCCGAGGAAAAGCTGAGAAGCCCAAACACAGTAAACTGTAAAGAGGGTTCGACGAAATCCTGCAAGTAAAAACAATTAAATTTACTAATAACAAAATAGCAAGCTAACAAAACCATGTGTATGTACGAGGCTAAAAAGCTGCGCAACTAACCAGTAAACTGACAAACGGTGCAATTATTCCCCCGATCCTTGCGAATAGCGAGCAAAGTCCGAGACCACTGTTTCGGATAACAGTGGGAAATAGTTCTGCACTGTGAATATATATTATAGCAAAACTTGCGGCGATTGCGAGTTTCCCAAACAATGCCAGTGGGAACGTAAGTTGTGGTGAATGCAAAAATTGAATAAGCAAACAGGATACTCCTCCCAGAATCATAAACATACTGAGAGGTATTCGCCGACCAATACTATCATATAAAAACAGCTTTCCCATTATACATCCATACATAATTTGTAGACGTGACCAATAAATCAACAAATTGCTGTTGTGATACTTTCTTACCAGTCGATCAGTATCGCAGTGACAATATACGCTGGAATCTCCACAACGCCTAATTTAAAAGACAATAATTCTTCAGTTTTTTTGTTTTCCATATAACGTAATCAGACGTACAGACGTATTACTGTATTAGAAATACAAAATTATACCTGATAACATAGTGGATACGTATATATTATTCCCCAATTTGTCACTAGCGAGAGTTAACCCATAATATACCGCTGAATTACAGAACCTACGTTATAAAGAGTAAACAATAAAATAAAATATCTCGGGAAGTTTGGAAGCAGTAACAGATCAGTAACACTAACAGTTTGTATCATCTCGTAAACATCTCGTAAACGTAAACTTACCAGGAGTACATCTGAATCAGTGTTGTTACTGTCGTTCGACGCTTTCTAAATAAATCTACTAAAGTTCCTCGATTTGCATTAGGTACGGGAACTAGAATTTCTAAATCGGACGGAAAAATCATCCCATTCCTATCCGCAATTAATCTTAAAACGTGCCGAGCCTCCCTAGACCGGTCATTACAAATTAACCAGCGTGGACTCTCAGGGAGAAGGCTGTAAATACAAAAATAATTATTATTATTGACACGTTGATATTTAAATATATTATTGAAATCGTAATACCGAATTGCGGATGCCTTACATAAACAGAAATATGTATGGCAAGCCCACACATGTAGCAAGCGTTGAAACTGCTCTCCAGTCTTGGACATAATACGCAAGGAGCGAGTACAAAACGATTCCAAAGGCAAAAAATACCTACAAGGCAAGGATTTATCCAAATTATCCAGGAACACGTGGAATTGTTTATGCAAGATTAAATCATTAAATCTAATACTTGCTCAAAGCTTGTACCTGGTATATATTTCCACATAATCCTCTTTTGCTTGGACCTATTAGTTCACTTGATAAAACGAAACTCGCTAAAATGTTACCTGCTGCACACACGCCGGTTAGAAACCTATATAAATCATTATATGTATATGTCAAATGTAAGCCATTACTGATTGTTAATTATTAATGGTGGAACTGGAAACAATAAATAAGGATAACAATTTTGACCTGGTACTATCATATTTTCACACACCTAAAAAAGAGATACATATGAAACCATTGTACATAGCTCGATGTTAATCCAAAGACAATCATTCCTAGAAGTGTGACTGCGAGCATTCTTAATCTGCCAAAGCGATCTGCACATGTTCCAAGAGTAATAGCACCGATCCCAACACCGGCCATGAAAAAGCTTTGAATAAATTTCGCCTTGTACGCCTCATCACACACGAGATTCCACTATAAATCCAAATTTATCCACTAAATATATTTAGCTCACAGGGACAAAGAATGATCTGTATTCTTCTGTACGATTATTTACCTGTTTAGCCACTGAGTCTGGATATCTTTGGAAGACGATATTCTCACAACTACTTATAAGATTATCTTTACAAGTGTTATTGTAAATTGTTCCATTGGACGTACACGTAAACTGTGGGGCTTGTGCTGAAAGAGTTACATATTAATTGGATTAGAATGCATTCTTAATCTGCCAAAGCGATCTGCACATGTTCCAAGAGTAATAGCACCGATCCCAACACCGGCCATGAAAAAGCTTTGAATAAATTTCGCCTTGTACGCCTCATCGCACACGAGATTCCACTATAAATCCAAATTTATCCACTAAATATATTTAGCTCACAGTGTACGATTATTTATTTATTTTTTACCTGTTTAGCCACCGAGTCTGGATATCTTTCGAAGGCGATATTCTCACAACTGCTTATAAGGTTATCTTTACACGTGTTATTGTAAATTGTTCCATTGGACGTACACGTAAACTGTGGGGCTTGTGCTGAAAGAGTTACATATTAATTGGATTAGAAAGTGAATCAATGTGCAATATTTTTTGCAATTTCAAAGCTGCGCTTCTCTAGGCAAAATAAAAAAAAATCAACTAATAATATATAGCATCATTCTTTAACTGAAAATTTAATACCTGTGAAAACAGCCTGAACCAAATGAAATGGGGCGTAGAGGTTAAATAAGCATAACGATAAAAAATATATCTTCTGCTGTAATCCAAATTCGCCAATTTGTACGTAAACATCATCCAAATCCATTTTAAAAACTAACGAGGCTATTTTGTGATCATTCGCATTCGCATTCGACCGAATGTTAATTTTTGTATTTGTGTTTCAATTTCAGTTAGTTTTAATTTCAAATTTGCAAATTTAAACTTAATTTCCACGATAATCTCATTGACTTCTAAGCATTTTTCCTTGTGCAAGTAATTCTCTCAGGTTTTCTTTGCGTTTTTTTGCTTATTATTCCTTTGCTTAACATGCAGTTAAAAAATAGGTAGCAGTAGCAGTAGAAAGGGAAATTAAATGCTTTTTTGCTTTT
>JAANSN010001839.1:0-29038 GCA_036850665.1 Dicranocentrus wangi | reverse complement strand
TCTACGTACGTACGTACACACTATTTGTGGTATCTAAAGAAAGCAGTCGCAATAAGCATGTTACTAATACTAATATGTGGTTAGGCTTGTCTTGTATCCTATCGGCATTAGGTTAGGTTCTCTTGCCCTTACAAGAGAATGATACGGGAGAGAAAAAACACTACACTCAGTTTCTCAATTTTCACACGTTTTCTCTCCAATGAACACCATATTCTTGCGGAATATTTATTTTAGGAGGGTTTCCCTTGTTTTCTACGGTGTTTATGGAGGTTTCCACTTCGACATAATATATTATTCAGAAATCCAGTCAAAATTCATAGAAAATCAACACAGAAACAATGTCTATCTGCGCTGTCGTTGTTCCTAGCACGTCGGTCGGTGCTCAGTTTATGCAGTTTGCTTAGTTATCATATATAAATATGAAAATTATTGCTATTCGCGGTATCGTGTAAGCGATCATATGTATGTACTATATGTACACATGACTCCGCTGCGCTGTCTGTGTTTCCAATAAAATTACATCGCCGGCTAGACTTAAACATATAGACCAATCTGAGATATATACAAATAAGATATACTTTATACTTAAGATTACATTCTTAGCAAAAACTTCTTATGTTGAATTGTGGACCCCCAGCCCAAACTTCTTTTGGTACGGTGAAACAAAGTTACCAGCTCCATTATATTACTACCTCCTTTTCTACAAACCAAGCTAAGAAAAAGTGATGAAGTATTCATGCAGAAGCAGGAAGGAAATTGTGCATGCAGAATGCACGTATGTGAAATATATGTTTTCATGTAATCTGGGTTTGTTTACTTTCCTGCTAAATGAAAGTGTGCAGTAATACAAAGGAGACCGATTCCAGGTGGCATATTACAAGAAAACAATATGAATACAACGGAAAGGAAAACAAATCTAAATTACTGTTTCCACTGATTTTGGGGTTTTCCTTTCAGAAAATACGCGTTTTTTCTATGGACGAAAACTTGTCGAAACCACCCACCCAACCCATGCCCCTTAGCAAATGCGAGCTTTTAACTAAGTATTGCCAATACACGTGGAAACGATATTTTCCATACAAAATACGAACAGTAAACTGAGCACAAGTAAATTGCAAGTGTAAGCCCTATTGCTATATTTGCATTTTGGCAATATCGTCTTACGCTAGCTAGAGACTCAAAGAGAAACCGCAAACGAAAAGATTTTCACAGGAAGTTTCATATCTAATTTCATCATACCTGCATATATCCAAATCCCGGCGTTTTGTATGAGTTTAGAGAAAAAGGGCCAGTCCAGCGAAGGGAAGACCGATGGATGGACAGACAGACGGACGTGCCCATTTTTCACGCCAATTTCCCACAAAAATCGGAAAAAACTGACAGCTCGTGCAATGTAACTGTCACGGTGGTAATTTACGAAGAAAGGCTTACGCCGCCGCTAGTGAACAAACAAAATGCGCCGAATACTTATTTGTATCTATAGCCAATACCTAGCCATTTTCTCTATTATGTTCTTTCCCCTCATATATTATTCGCCTTTGTTTTACTATCTTTATGTTCGGATATGGTACGTATATATCCGCATGTAAATATATATAATGCGTTTATGTAACATTGGCCAGGAAGGTTAAGTCCCAGGAGGCGAGCAACCAAATAATACCACTCCGATACCACTATAACTCTACTCCTGCTGCTTTACAAACCACACCAGCTTACATTTGGGCCGGGGGAAGGTATCATTATCGCAATGATGCAGATGATGTTGATGATGATCCCTTTTTCCTTTCGTAGACATCATCATTTTTCGCTGGGAATCCATGCTTCCCCTGCACATTTATTGGTACGTGGTGTACCCCAACTTAATGAACGCTATACGTAGTGGGACAACGGTGGTGCAAACAACTGAAAATGCCCGCACACAGTGTCTTACCGTAATGATGTTGCCGTTTTCTGTCGGTGGCACATACTGTTTGGCGTGTGATGCGTGACTTCAGCTTGTTCTGGTTTCTCTCCTATCTCTCCACTGTACATTTTACTCCATGTAGAGTTTCCGCTCCTGGGAAAGTGGTGGAAAACAATGCATAAAGTTTCAGCAGCAGCAAAGGAAACTTCCAAATAAAGTATCTCACATATCGGAAGAGTTATTGTTATTCTATTACATTGACCACCCACAGGATGATTACCCTTTCCCTTATTTCGTTTCAATGTATATGAATATCGTACGTTTCAGACTTT
Source organism: Dicranocentrus wangi (assembly GCA_036850665.1). Taxonomy (NCBI): domain Eukaryota; kingdom Metazoa; phylum Arthropoda; class Collembola; order Entomobryomorpha; family Entomobryidae; genus Dicranocentrus; species Dicranocentrus wangi. Next base: position 26,803 of record JAANSN010001839.1, on the reverse strand, counting down.
AGACTTGCATGCGTCTCCTGATTTGGTCATTCTTGTCCGTTCATGCGACTTATATAGCTACACAAAATAACTACATAAAAGAAAAGTTTGCTTGCTGTAGGGGAGGGGAAAGTCTAAAGAGAGGCTAAGGAACAAGAATTTTATATGGGTAACTTCCGTTTTCCTGTTTTTCCATTTTCCAAAATAACCGCTGCATGTGTGTCGAATGTCTGTTATGGTCGCACCACCACGGACGAAACCACATGAAAGGCATTCTACTCCCTTCATGATCTACTTCACTTGCGAACAAATAACATGCAAGTACGTACAAAGTAGAGGATGTCGTGTGGTGTGTGCCTTTCACCACAAACCAATATACACGCTTGACGCAAACCATATAAATACAAAATAGCTTTTTCTGTGAACCGGACTTCCACGTGTGTGTACGTATAAAGAACATGACACTTTTCCTTGTTCGATTTTCGTTCACAGGCGAAATCATACCTTTGATTTCTACCATATCTACCGACGTACACACAGACCGTTAGATATACAATTAGAATAATGTGTCCATAAAGGCGTTAAAAAATGTGGGTCTGCTAATGTTTAGATGCCATAGTATATATATGTGATTTCGGAACATTTGTTCATACTTACAAATTGAATGAGCAGTTAAAGTATTTACGACCATATAAGAAAGCGAAGGGACAACTGGGCAGGGAAAATCCGATATTATCCTGTCACCCGTATTGTGCAAAGCAACCGATCTTGTCGGGAAACTTTAGAAAAGTCCACAGGATCGATTTCCCTTAGGTGTCCATGTGGTTTATCAGCTGCATTAAACCTTTAACCATGTATTTATTTGTTTTTGTGTCCATTTTCCAGGTCAGCCTTTTGTGAGGGCGATGCCAGATATGTTGGCAACAGCCGGTCAACGACTGACAATCAAATGTCCAGTTGGAGGCTACCCCGTTGAGTTAATCATTTGGGAAAGAGGTAGGTGGTAAAATATCTTGTCTGCTTTTCTCGAATCAAATAAATGTTCACAACACCCGTATATTACCTTGTTATATACACAACACTCTGATATTTGGGAGGATGACAGCGACAGCAGAATGCGTTAAAATAGGGAATGCTCACATGTGGGTTTTCTCCAAATATCCTACGCCTCCCGTACCAATCCTTTTCTCTGGTATTCATCATGTGTGGAACTGGCCACCACCATGGATAATTTTCGGCACTTTGTAAAGCTGTCGGGAGTGGCACCTACAGTGTCATAATGTCTGTCCTTATGGCTAACGACCAGATCACCAGATCTACCTTTTTGTTATTTGCTCCCCGAGTTGTACTGGTCTTACTACGTTAGCGGTCTTATCTGTTTGATGTACTAGGCATTATATTCTTTGTAAACGCGGGACTGTAGATAATACGAGAGGAAAAGTTCGTATCTGGTTATAGGCAGGCACCACTATTCGTAGGGCTTTGAAACATACCGACGACATCAAGATGGGATTTATTGGATATCCAAAAAGGAATCTTGTCGGTGAGCAAAAGCGTGAAAGGTAATAGTGAGAAAGAAAAAATAGAAAATTCTCTATTATCCCATTGCGTTCCATACTTTTTCTCCTTCGTTCTGATAAACTCAATCTGGAAAACATTTCCACCTATTACCATTTACAACTATTATTCTCTTCCTTGAGAACTGAGAGAACATCTTACCTTTTTCGACAATATAAAGGGACAAAAATTCGCAAAGAATACTACCAGTACATTATAATGTANCAATATAAAGGGACAAAAATTCGCAAAGAATACTACCAGTACATTATAATGTAGGTATGTAAGTTCGTTCGTGTATGTCGTATATATCGCATATAGCTGAAGTCACAGGCGTGGACATGGACAATTGTGTACTTGATACTGTTCTCTGAAATCACACCCAAATACAGAGGATCCCTTCCTAAAAAGCTCATGCATTTATGCATGTACCCAGATTTGAGCGCCTTTTTTACACCACTATTTATTGGAAATACGTGAAGTGTAGCTTTTGCACTTGATCTAACACTTTGTTCAGCACACAAAAAGTTGGCCAGATTACTCAAGCTGGAAATGCGATGAAGTAGGCCGAGATTTGACACTATTTTTTAAGTTTTCTCACGTGAAGCTATCGTGAAACGGTTGTACGAAATTCAACAATTCGTATATAAACTGAAACCTCACTACCTCACACACAGATAACTGGCTACAGCCAGGAATGGATTTGTATTAAATTATTAAAGCTGACTCACAAAATGATTTTGTCCCTACGCACAAATCAGGCAAACAATTTTGAATTTACAATATTGATAATTTTGACATAGAATGGGTAAATATCAAATTATAAGCTTTGGGTAGGATATTTGCCCTAGTTCACATCACACACGTGCCATTTGATTACATCTACAAAGAATGAGCTGTGCAGCTTAGAATTATATTATAATGGAATTAGAGTTGTAGAAGATGTAATGCAAGGTTTCCTTCTCATTCTTCACTGTTTAACTAAAATATTTAATCATTGTAATAAACATAAGGAGACTGCAGACTCATTACGCATTACTCGCAACGTGGGCATCGACTAGTTAATTGGGTAAGATATTCGCAAACTTTTGCAATAAGAATTAATATTAGCGAGAATGCGTTTATTACACTCTTAAAGAAGTGAACTGTAGGACGGGCGTGTTGTTTCTGTCAACAATTTGTTTTCCCAGTGATGTCAATAATTTTTAATAAACAGCCTAATTGCAAGTTGCTGCTTGGGTAATAGTCGACGAAATTATGGCAGTATATTAAAGGGATCCTAATTAAAGATGAGCAGTGGCAAGCGGAGGACGGGTGGAAATTATGGGAACTCCAAGTTGAACCTGACATAAGGATATACTCATATAACCCGTCTGTTGGCTACAGACTTAAGACAGACACGGAATTATAACAACAGTTCTAGCTCATATGTAGTGAAAGTAAAGGCCAAGTGGACGGCAACCAGGGTAGGAACAATGAGCAATGGAAGAGACAGACGTGTCGTTACTGCTAAATTTACTTTGGCAAACGTAGCCTTTGCCTTGCTTGAATTTCATTGTTATGTGAGCAATTTAGGCCGAGCAAAAGGAGGGATATGTGTATGGCAAAGGGATAATACGTGCTTAATTTCTTCACGTGTATTTGACATTAGTTCCAGTCATTCCAGGGAGAACGAGCTTTTCCCTCTTTGTGTGAACTGAACTGGAGTGTTGTGGGTGGATGTAAACACGGACATATACCCAAACATGCATAATGCGATTACTGCACTTCTTTGGTTTTGACCCGCGTGTAGATGTAGGTGGATATAGAATCGGGTATGTGCGTTTGGGGATGGGTTTACTAAAGAAATGAATATTATTCTCTGGCCCTTGTTTGTTTAGATGGGATCAAGTTACCCATGACTGACCGGCAGAGCGTGTCGACAAATGGGACATTGATCGTTGAGCCTGTAGATCGCCCGGATGCGGGTAGCTACACATGTATTGCTGGCAACAAACAAGGTTCCGTGTCTCAGCGGACTGTCAATGTTCGTGTCATGGGTAAGAGCTGTATGGATATTGTATTAGCATGTCATTTTCATCAAACGTATACATGTGGACCCACAAAGTGTGTATTAGGAATTTACGAAAGACAAACCTAAACCCTACCTACAAAAGTGGAGGATTACATGATGCTGAAAATGAAAGTTTGACGAGGAATAACCCCATGTTTGTACATGTAATATACGTGTCATTTGTGTGTCGTTCTGTATGCTAAGTAAGTAATTCAACGCATTTGAGGGTGAAAATCCATGTACTCAAGTGTCTCATTTATTCTAGCTAACGTTTTTCCCTGGAAATTCTAGCTGTGAAATGATCCCGTGGATCGTTATTTCACATATGTTGTAGGTTTCATCATGTTCATCCTCATCAAAATTTGAGGGCTTTTCTCTTGTAGGTTTTGTTAATCTAGTAGAATTTTTTTCAGCATTTGTTTCATACGTAACCACTCACTTTATATAAAAATGAAGAAAAAAACTAATGAAGTTCATATAATATGTGAATTTTCAAGTATTATAAATAATCCATGTTTTCAGTTCCACCAAAAATCACTCCATTTTCATTTGCTGCTGATCCACATGTTGGAGAGCGGGCGAGTATACAATGTGTCGTTGTGAAGGTATGCAAAAAATGCAGATTTATAGCGGAGCCTTATTAAAGCAACGGCTAAATATGCAGAATTAAGGCGGATCTCTAGCAGTCTTCCCCAGACTCAGAGCTACTTTCAAGTTTGCCCACAACGCATTTCATTTCTTTAAACGTAGAATATATATATGCCATATAATATGTTCACATTAGATACAATACACTTTACAGCTTTTCACATAAACATTTTACGGCAACAGCTTGAAAGAAGCTTACAAACGAGAAATACCTTATATTTGAGCTTTAATGGATACAGTAAACCGAGCCGGCAAAAAAATCATATAAAAAAATTTTCTTGCTACTTGTATGTACTTACCTACCTATGCTATATGTATGAAGGGAGACCTCCCCTTGACAATCACATGGCTCAAAGACAATTATCCAATCATAACGAACATCAACAGTGGTTCAATTATACTTCCATCACCAACATCCTCTTCGTCATCCTCGGCGATGAGTGCAAATCACGGCTTTTTAAAATCACATCAACAACAGCAACATCATCAACAGCCACATGACGTGAACACTCATCATCACCACATGTACCTGATGAGCACGAGTCTTGTTGGTCACAACAACCACAACAGTAATGGTCATGGTCAACTGGGCGAGCAGACACATGCACATAACCACAACCTCAGGCTCTCAATTCGCCAGTTGGACCATTTCAGTAGTGTCCTCAGTATACCATCACTTGAACCCCATCATAGCGGCAATTATACATGCCAGGCAAGGAATAGCGCTGCCACTACCACATACACCACTTCTCTACTTGTCAACGGTAACATATAAAAATCATCATAATAAAACTTTCACCCAAAAATATCAAATTCAGATTCATCTCATATACTTTTTACTCTTATACTGAACGTTCGTTAAATATAAAAGCTAAAACTACTTTTTATTATTATTTAGTTCTCTTTAATTTGTTTTGAGCAATTATTGCTATATATTATATATCGTAATAATATAATGCTTTTACCAAAAGATAAATTTGAAGTATCATGCTTTATTTGAATTCTATTTTTAACAAAAAATATATTCTCAGAGACATAATGTTTATCAGAAACTCGTACATCAAACATTTATAATACGCTTTCAAGCTTTTTTTCTTACATCTCTGTTTATCGATCAGAGCTATATATACGTAAATAGGAAGTTGCTCATTAGTTTGCTTATTTTGCCAACTTTGTTAAAGAAGAAAATACAGATGGGGATGGCGCTATGATGATCGATTAAAGAACGGTTATATATCATCGATGTATTTGTTTGTAAAATTGCCAAAACTTTTCCTTTTGTTTGTATTTTCTTTGGTAAATCATGTTTTACGTATTATAGTTAGTATATTTCGTTACTTTAGTTTACCAGTAAATTTGTTCGCCGTAGAGCCATACAAAAGCTACGACATTTTACCAAAACTAACTAGAATAAAAACAGTTTTTACGCCAGTTACAATCTGCTCAAACTGCTGTTTCGCCATAAAAATATACCTGAACATAACTATACACTTTTTTATGCTCTATAAGAGGAGTAAAATGCTAATTAAAAGTTTCACATAATGATATGATTTGTTGCTTGAAAACATTTTGTAAATCTACATAATATCTGTGTTTAGCGTAACCCACGTTTACTTCTGTGCATGCAAAAAGTTCCCTAGTTCTTCATTGTTGTTGTAGGTGTTCACATTTTTTGTGTATGATTGCGTGTGATGATGACGTGACTTGATTGATGATGTTGATAATAATGATGGCTAAACGAGGTAACAAAACAAACGACCAAATAGTTTTGTTACCGAGAGAGAAAAAAACTTTTTGTTTTTTATTGCTAACTGTGTGGGAGCTATATGTATATGTGCTGTTAATTTACTAGCTGTTCGTTCATATTATATTTCAATAATGTGGGTGTTATATGTTTATTCGTAAATGTATATTGCGAATGAAAGATTTTCAAAGGTGAGTGATGGAACTTTTTGCATGCACGAATGAACCCCCACAAAGATAATTATTACTGTTCCGTTTCAACAAACTTGTTTCAATTATGTAAACCTACTTTTTGTACTCTTTATACCAAGTATAACTTACAATTACATAAGAAAATTGTTTCGAAGAAGTCAGTCATATCATAATATATACCTGCTGGCAAATTCGTCATCAAATGCTTATACACCTTTTGTGTGCATACTATTTGCGTAGAAAGTTAGGGAAAATGGCATATCGTATGATATCAAAAGGTACTTTTCAGCATCGTTCGTCTTTCCCCAAACGTAAAATTACTCACCACGACTCACCACTGCACTTGTAGGGATGTAGACGAAAAACCAGTGTGAGAATAGGTATATGCAGTGCTAAATAATAAAAAATTCAAATCGTCACGCGAACTGAATTAGCCCGCAACGTACTTCATGAGATAGGCACAAACCATGTTCGTTTTCCTTCCTCGTCTGACTTATCTGCATTCGGCATCAATGTATCATCACACATAAGTGTACGTATACGAATTGAATAGGTGTGTGTGTAATTAACAAGTAACTCCAGGACATGGAGTATTAACAAATTTTCCTTGATAAAAGTTTTGACTCAGTATGCGACTACACTGTAAAGAATCCTAAATTCATGCTAGTTCCACCACGGATTTCATCATTTTCCTTCGGTGATGGCCTAATGGAGGGAATGAGGACTCAAGTGATTTGTACCACTACAGCCGGTGATGAGCCATTGAAACTGACATGGTCAAAAGGGGGTCAAGTGTTGCAGGGTTCTTCTCCAGAAGGGGATGTAGGCGGTGGGGTACATGTCAGTTACTTCCCTCCTTTCTCAACGATCCTCACCATCCCCAATATTACTGCCTCCAATAGTGGCAACTACTCTTGCCAAGTTTCCAATTTGGCTGGCACAGCCGTCCACATTGCGGAGCTCATCGTCACCGGTTCGTATTAAACAACCAAAGAACAAAGACAAGAAAGAAAAACATTTAGTTTATATTTTTTGTTATTAAAGTATCCCCGTAATAACATAATATTTCTTAAAGAATCATCATTTCCAATTAGATAGCAGACCGATTTCTGCACAACTAGATATTTTGTACCTGTCTTGAATCGAAATCTTTGTTACATTTCAATTTAGTTATGCCTTGACTTGATCGATAATCTTAAAAACAGTCATTGTTGTACATGATGACGTGATAATGATTTGATAAACTCTGTTTGTTATAACGTTTATGAATTAGATTTTAAACTTCTATATTCGATTTAGCTAGCGCACCAAATCTATATAGTTTCGACAAATTTGCATTTTGCACCTATACTTTAAAAGGCATTAACCTTTGCACAATGCAAATCTTATTGCTAGTCACACGCACTATACTTTCCCTTTTATCCTACTTATATTGCATGCCGAGGAAAGTTCCTATCTATATGTTTAATATAAATGCATTATTTCAAGCTAACCGAATGAATTTGCACAAAAAACGATATACTATTATTATTCAATATATACATACATAGCGCTTCCTCAAATTGCAAAAGACTCTCATGAGGGCAACAATGATGTTAAGAACAAATTGCAAATGCTATTACTACTGGATGGATAAGAATCGCATTACTTTTCGACTTTGACCCGCCTGTTTCATGGGTTGTCCTACATTTTAGTACTTGTTAGTAGCGTGTTTTCCAGAAAGTATAATCGGTTGCAGCTCATTTTTAGCTGGAAACTTTAACAAACTAACAGTGTCTTGAGAAAGTTTGCAAGTATCTCTTGAATGGCAAATACCGGAAGAATCTTGAGCAGATAGAATTGTATTTCCGGATATCAAATCTTTTAACAAGTTGTTCCAAAGTTTGTGTTAACTTTAGCCGTGGAATTTTACAGCATCTTACTAACTTGTTTTCTAATACTCCCGATTTAATCTTTGGAATTGCGTTTTGCGATGTTATTTGCTCCCCTTTCTTCAGTTACATTCGGTCAATGAGAGTTCAAGCGAACCAGGCGAGAAATCGATTTCGTTTGGGAAAAAAATATGCCATGGGGAACAGGGGCGGCATTAGATATGCACAGCAAAATGTTGTAGGCTACCTACATGCCCTTGCCTCAAGTAATAATCACAGTACAGTATGTTCAGTATCACTCAACCCCGATTTTCAAACATCCATCTCATACTGCATTAGTAGTTGGTTGACATTCGTAACAAACTCCTCTCCTTCCTCTTTGCAAAATCCGTTAACAGATAATACGTAAGTACGCATTTCGGGAATGAGCAAAGTACTGAACGTCGTCTTTGGTGGCGTAATTTCGTTGTATTAACTAGTTACTAGTTTTCCAGCATACCATTTTTGAAACATGACTTATTTTCATTATTCTCATAATTAAATTCCCGTATAAACCGCAATATCTTCTGCAAAAATGAAGTCGCTGTGTGGAAGCTTCAGTATTTCAATAAAAATAACCCCTTAAACTCAATAAGAATGAATTCAATTCAACATTATGTTAAACAGAGCGAACTGCGAACACATAAACTGCACTATTCCCCAGACACAGTCTTTTTACCCAAATCTGATTCCATGAGTGAAAGAATACTACACATGGGTAATTTGGTGTAATTTATGAACAACTTGAACATTTTTTTAAAGAAATGAGTCTTCATTTCCCTTGTCATCCACAACTATGTGCCGTCGAAATCCTCATGTTTAAAATCACCAATGCATGAGAACCTAACCATTTTACGTAGTACAGTTAACATACATTGAATGTGCCAATGTTTGACAAATATAACAAGCTACTGTTACTTACAAAAGCATGTCATGTCATTCACTTTCTCATACTCAACATAAATATTCTGGGATAAGGAAAACGTACTGACAAGCGCATATTTGGTTATATTTCTTGCATTGAGAAAGTATCTTCAATGCATCTTGTCCATCCTTTACTGTTAAGTTTTCTTATATACCTACGTATTTCAAAAACAAAGTGCTACCGGCTCCCCACGAACCAAAAGCTTATGCATGCGTAGGTAAATCAGAATATTCAAGCTAAACAAAGATACAAAATATGTGGGATTGTCTTTCTTCAACAAGCCGAAAGAAAGGAAAAGGCTGGAGGGTGGATGATACGGGTGTCCCTGATGTGATATCGTATCAATGTAATAGAGAATGAAGTTTTCTTTTCTACTTACAAATGTACATTCTGTTTTGCATGTCTTCCAGTAGGAATTCTATTTTATGCACTTTCTTCTCCACACAAGTTGTACCTAAAATAAAATATATCTCCAAGCTCAGTTGCGCTACTTGGATTTGCTTGCTTGCTTGACAATGATGTGTTTGTTTTATCGTATTCTTTTTTATTTTAAAAATGTAACCTACTTCTTTCAAAAACTTTTACCCAGAATACCTATATAATAGAAAGTGGTCTTGATACTCCATTTTGTTTGCTACCATACTTTTTCTTTCCTTTATTCGCTGAAAGTGTTTGTGGATTTTGTCGTGATGTTTTTGTCATGTGTATTTTACTTTCGCACTACAAGACCTGAAGGTAGTCTTTGCAGAAGGAAAAAGTTCGGAATCCAGGAGATGAGGGTATCGTATCGTATGGTATATCCATATATAGGTCTGCTTTGCATATACATATACCATTCATGTTGTTCCCGTCTTCCTTCTCCGAACGTGTGAAGAGAGAAAAAGTTGAATTCAGGAGATAAAAGGGAAAAGCAAGAAACGGTTTTTATTGAGTGTCTCCCACTTTTGCTAGCATAATATCAGGGATAAATTTGGAATCTATCTGTTGCATGCCTTGTTTTTATTACAGCATGATATTTGTGATAAAACTGTTGCATATTACTATTTCTAAAAACTAGTAAAGTGGGGCGTGGCTTTAAAGATTTCAAAGGCTGAATTTTTTAAAAGAGAAATTGGCATTCAGTCAATGCATCTCAAATGTGAAGACTATAGACACTAAATTCGCATAAATACAGTATATGTGTGTGTACCTACTTGTCATATAGACATTTTAAAAGCTTTCTAGGAGTATTTACCTTCTGCACTATTTTGTTTGTTTTTTTGTCGTTTGCGGGAAACCTTCATTGAATTGAATATCATTCCCCATACCTTAAGTGGATGTACTTATTTTTACATAATGTGCATTATGTAAACACCACCATGCTATCATTTCAACCACTCCGCAGCAGTTTTCTTACTTAGGTAGTCTCTCAAGTAGACTGAAATATTAAAATGTTGATATTTGAGACGTTCATCTTATACACCTATCTATGTAGTTTTATTTTTTGCTTCAAATTTCTGTCGGTTCTCACTTTCATGTACCACATTTGTATCAAACTACTACTACTCCTGCTTCTGGGGAGTGAGTGCTGCTGATAATAAAAATCCACAAGAAAGAACTACCGTTTCACATATTCAGTTTCCTTATTTTTCTTTGTTCTCCTTAGACTCTTGCAAAAAGTGTTATTTTTCATTTGCGCTCCTTGTTTTTTCTTCCTTTCTCGTAGGCTTCGCACATTATTAATGCAAAAATTATATTTATTTCTTGCGTTATGGAATAGATGTTTGCTATATAATTTGCAGCTCTATGCATTAATGAAATTCGCGTAATATTGCAGATTTCCTGTTTCTCTATGTGTATCTATGTATTATACATGTCTCTTTACCTAAGTGCACTTTTTAAGTAATTCGAGTAGAATAAGTAAGGCGTTATCGTAGTTTTTAGTTGTTGGTTTTACATGCATTTTTGCAATATAAATGGGAGGAAAAGTAAAAAAAAAAGAAATGGAGGAAAGTGGGAGAGAGAAAGAGGGGCTATAACAATTTATCATTTCCCTTGTGCTTTTTTCTCCTATCCATATGTGCCCGTTCACGTTTTGTGCGGACTGACTGCTCCCCCTCTGCTTCAATTCAACTTCGCCTGCATACACTAAATAGTGCCTGCCAAATGGGTTGTTGAGCCTGCGGACCAGTCCGTTTACGTCGGCACTCATGTAGCCATCCACTGCCAAGCTGAGGGATTCCCTAAGCCGGCCATTAAATGGAAACAAACTGTTGGTAAGTGAATATGGAGTGTGAAAGGAGATTTGCATTGGGTATGCACTAAATTATTTTTTATGTATTTAAATGCATAATGTGACAGTCTGGTTAAAACTTAAAGTAAGCAGAATAAGTGAAAGTAGGACATTCTCAGAATACGGAATCGGTAAAGTTTAAGCAGAAAACTGATACTTCAATAGTTTCCTGTTTCCGACAGACATTCAAAGAACTATCAAAGAAAACTTGATACCTCAGTATTTAATGTACATTATTCTATCATAATTAATGCAAATCGATTCGGCTTCTGCTTTATGTCTACTTTTCACCAATTTTGTTTTTGCATACAAAGAAATCCGCCATTTCAGTCAAGGATGATATGGGCCCGGTAATTCATGAATTCTGTAATGGATTTGCGAATTTTCAATTTACCCGTCATAACTGCGTTGTTGTGCTCTGTCTGATTATTCCATTTCCAATCTCGGGAAAATTGTGTCGTGTAGTGTGTGTGTTAGGTGTGGCAAATGCAATATATATTTTTGCACTGTAGGCAACTTGGACAAGAAGGAGTTCCGTGAAGTGGGCTATCGAACCCCTGGAGTGCTCTCAGCTGAGAACGGGACGTTAATAATAAGCCGAGTTACAGAGGATCACGAAGGTCATTACCTATGCCAAGCAAATAATGGGGTTGGACCGGGGATCAGCAAATTGATCCGGCTCACTGTCAACGGTAAGTCAGCTTCTCACACTCACCACAGAGTTCCCTTTGAATTTCCCTACGTACCTTCTTTCGTACAAGAAAGATACGCTCCTCCAGATTTCAAGAATGTCATATAGCTTTCGAGAGGCAACTTGTCAAAGGAAGAAATAAAGGATTGGGAGTATCTGCGCCAAATTTGTAACAAAACGGATTCAATTGCAACCTGTCAAATCAAGTATTTGTCGTAAAAAAAACCCCCGTACCGTATCGCTTTAGTAGACAGCGAACGTATTATTATTTATCCGTCAAAATATATTGGCATTTTTTATGCGAAGTTCTTAATAAAATGAGAGGGTAAAGGAGCCGTAGATTCCCTTCTTATAGCTAGTTACCCGAAGCAATAGAGCCTTTTAAGTCAGCCATCGTAGTAAAGATTGACGATAAGATTTCTCCGATAAACTTGCCAAATTTCCAATTTCAAGGGTACCACCGTACGAATTCTCGTGTAAGCACACTCTTAGCCAGACCTATAACCGGGAAGGGAAAGCCCACTGAAAAATTCATAAAAGGATTCACAACCTTTCATCCTCAGAATATCTCTGGTGTGCAAGTAAGTAGCGAGGTATTTCTAAAGCTTTGACTGTAATTTAGGATCTTTCCCAATGCCCCTTACAAACCACACATAATATACGATGGCTCTTCATCTCCTGGAATCCTCCTGAATCATGCCTTTTTCTCCTTTTTCCGTTCTACCGTCAGGCAGGCAGGCAGGCAATCCAAATGCTGATCTTCATCAATCGTAAATATCGTACATTGTACGTGGTTGCTTGCTGTGGTTTGGTTTTTTTGGCTTGATTTTCCTAGCGTCATTGGTAGGATGAAGGAGCGAGTCCTTAAGTCTATCAAAGACGTCCCATATCTGTCTTTCCATTTCATTAAAAGAAGGAGAAGCCAAAGCTTCACCAGGGAAAATAGCATGAAAGGCAAAAACGAGAGCGGGGGAACAGCCACGCTTTCCTAACAGGGTGTGTAGCAACGGGAGCGCAGTAACACGAGTTTTTGATCGGCCCGATAACGATCACATTCATTATTTCTGACGTTTTGAGCCTTTCCCCACTCAAAATACGGAAGGAAGGAGAAGAAGACCTCAAGTACATACTAATACAGATTGCGTTGCATATTGGCTATGGCTCATTCACTCAGTCACTCACTCACTCCCCGGAATTGTAGAGGTACAAATGTACTTGTACCACCTAGGTTTCTTCGTACTTGCACTTCTTCTGCTCTGGGTGGAACACGTACTCCATCGGAGAGTGTGTGGGACACGTATCTATCACACTTCTATTTTCTAATCATATATAGGAAAATATCCTATTTTCTTTTCCCACAGTTCGTCGCATGGCATAACGCTGGTTCACATTTTGAGACATCAAGAGTTCCAGCTTTCCCCTCCTAGCCTTTCCAACCGTGGTGGATTGACTTATTGGTTCGGCTGGTGTGTGTTCCAGAAAGAAGTAACAAAAATGGAATGAACGTAAATTAGATATCTAGCTAGTGCACCACTGGAAAAGACAGTGACCGTGATTGTACACTATACGTGTGAGAGGTACGTACGTACGCGTACGGTTGGATCATGGATGCATAGAAATATAGGGAAAAACTCTAACAATTTTTCCACCATTCCCTATTATCATCAACTATTATCATATATGAATGAAAGGAATAAGGAACGGAGCCCTTGAATGGGAAGATACATTATTATTATCTGTTATAACTTGTGGGAATAAGGAGGGGGTGGTTTGAACATAATATCTCTTTTTCTCAGAAAGGAATGGTAGCACGAAGTAATAGGGGATAGAAACGAGGCACGGAAAAACCACAATCATATTATGGAGCATATTATAATGGGATACGTATGAAACCAAAATGAATACTGCTACTATCACACAACAGGGGCTAGAGGCGCTATATAAGGTTACTTTATCTGGACGGGAAGGTACATTTTTGTGCATAAATGTATGTATATATTCTTTGGTTTGGATGTGATGGGAGAAAAAAGGAATGAATCGTTTCATATATCACATTTTGGAGATCCTTTCTTTGCATCTTCCTGCATTCTCTTTGCTCATTCAAGTAAAAGGCTGGAGATTGGAAATCATTTGGTTGGCCCTGGTAGTGGACCATTATACGGCTTCATTTATATACATCCCAGAGCAATACTATAATTCAGTGTGCATTGATCTTTCGAATTCTGTCCATTTCTAGTTTTTTTTTCGTATACATTGAAAAATAGATCTTTTCGGGGAAAGTAGTATCCCACGACGAGTCGATGAGAACTTTCAGTGTATTCAAGGCGTCAGTGTAGCCCTCTTTGGCAAACCTCTATCTTTCTATTTTCTTTGGGAGTATATGTACAACGGGTTGGCGGGTTTTTTCCTCACTTTCTCTTTGGGAGAAAGAGCAACCACGACGGCTTAGCCATATAATAGGAAAAGATTGTTGCCAAGAATCAAAAAATCAGCTTGGTCTCTCTGCTGACTTATATTGAAGTCTGAAGAAACACGTAACACTGCCACTCACATACCTACACTTACTTGACTAGCTGGAGAATACAAAGCAGCATAAAAAAGAATGAATGAATGGGTAATATAAGATTTGACGCATGCATACAGTCTAGAATAAAGTTGCTCCAATGTAGCACTTTTCTTATGGCTACGAAACGACTTGAATCCTCCAGACTAGGAAGAGCAGAGAGAGGAGGCCTGATAAAGTGATCTGAAATCCCAACAGACACTATATAGATTTATGTTGGTATACTAGGAGGACTCCTACTAGCTGGAATGGGATATGAAGTGATGCATATCCCAATATCTAGAGATGGGGTTTTACGAGAAATGAAACAGGATCAGAGTAATATGCACTGGCTATTGAAATAGAATTGCACACTCAGCGTTTTCTCCTTTCATATGGGATGCATTAAAGAAGCACACTGTTGGGCATGGGATTTTTTTTTGTGAGATAGTCAAACATGTGGACCACTGCAGTGAGCAGTTTGGTTTTGGTCATACACCCGTTGTTGTTTTTGTTGGGGGTGTTGTCACAAACGTACGTTTTATGGATTGTCTGTATGTTGGCGTTGGGTCTTCGCCGCAGCCGTTGCGACTGTGATGGAGAGAAAAAGGAAACAACTTCACTGGGTTTTTATGCAGGAGTAGTGCCATGATGGTGGTTTTTTGCTGGAGTTTTATTGGGTTGTTAGTCTTTTCGCTGTTATGTATTTTGTTTAAAGACAGATAGTAAAAAGAATGATGATGCAAAAACACACATGCAATACATTCGATATAAAACCGGCTATAAAGTATGAAAATTGGTCATAGCTTACAAGGGAAATAAATTGTTTTCGGCACCCGTTCAGTGTCACAGGCAGGGACTTGACGGTTGCAAAAGTTTGTATATGATTCCGTATAAGCGAAGGTATTATTACAGGGGTCTTTCCTAGTTTACCCAATGGTACTTGAGTTTTTTTTCATTTGAACGGATGGAAACATTTGATGTGTACGGTTGAGGGTCAGCCAGCAAGTCAGCATTATACAACGGCTGCAGCAGTTGAAAGTACGCAGAGAACATCAGTTTTTATTTTTGACGCGAAGACGAATTGTGGGAGTTGTCAGTGCAGTGAAATTTGTATTCCATCCTGACCAATAAAACTGTTTTCAACATAGCCATTTCCTCTCAATAAATGGGTTACTAGACCAATTTTATATTTCAGCTGCTCCAAGAATACGGACAAGACCTCCGAAAGAAATGGTGCGACGGGGCGAGGTTGCACGACTTCGATGCGAAGCTGAGGGAGATGAACCTATAAAAATCACTTGGAATGTGAAGGGCATCCCTGTCAATGAAACCAATGACCAAAGGTAAGATGCAAGAAGAAGTTTTACTTGCGAAATACTTATATGGCACGAAACATAATTTCGCATGGCTCACAAAATAAGCCAACAGAAATTGCTACATTTTGCATGGGGGAAAGACATGAGAAAGATTATAATTATAATGCAATACCTATATGTATAAGACTTGCAATTCCTTTAATTGAAGTTACATAATTACTTCCACTTGTTGAGATTAAAATTTCCATACGTGTCACACATTTAATTACAAAAATAACTGTTAATTTGCAAAGGTATTCAATGGATAGTAATCCTGGCTCCGGTCCTGGGTCACCTGCCGTGTCTGAATTGGTCATACAACAGGTTACGCTCACAGATCGGGGTGACTTTGAATGCGTTGCAGTGTAAGTAGCAATCCAAAATTTTGTCTTTTTAAAAAATCCAAGTGAGTACATTCATCACGGTTCAAGGTGAGTATACTGTGCACTATCAATCTAACGGGGCTATTTTAATTATTGCATTACAGAAATTCATTCGGTCATGATTCCCTACGTGTGTCGCTTCTTGTGCAAGGTATGTTGTTTCCCATATGCATATCCAATTGTTTCATATTCGTTAAAAGTGAATATAAAAACCGAATGATCGAAGAGTAACAGGAACAATATGAAACTCCATATTACAGAACGACCACAACCACCAAAGGATTTTCGAGGGTTGGAACACACGAGTCGCTCAGTGGTACTAACATGGGCTCTCCCCACTACCGACGACGATGCCCACGTGTTAGACTATGTTCTTTCATATAAAGAAGAGTCAGGTAAAAGCTAACTTTTCGTCTGATACCTTTTATACTTTCTCAAGGCATATCTTTTGCACAATAATACGTGTACATGCTTACTACTCTCATAAATGCACAAAACTTGGTACACATATAAGGAGAACAAGTGTATATTATTATTTTTTCGATACTGCTTTCATCTTTTAATGCATTTTGCTTTGAATACATCCCGTCCCATGTATACCTACTGTTCATATATTACCTCCGTTTTTTCTTTATCCCTTCGTTACATTTCCTTGCTGAAGAAAAATACATTTCCCACAAAATCCCAGCTTTGCTCATCTAGGCAAAAAATATTATTAAACTTAATCCTACTCTTTCTACGGGACACGGCTTGCGTAAAAATACAGAAATAATGTCTAAGAAAGTGGTATACGATAGACAGAACCCATTCAATTTTAATAAATACTGCATTTACAAGCTTATAACCTTATTCTTTCTGTTTCCTATATGTAAAAATGCAAAATTGGAGAGCTAGGAGGGACGATTAATGTGTAGGAACGGGAGGGAACTCAAATTGGTAGACATAGTCAGTCCAGAAATTACGTGCGTTAATGGGCTTTATGCTTAACCAAGGTAAATTCAAACATCACAGAATCCACCCGACAGTTGAAAGGATAAAGTGGCTGACAATGCAGGACTGAAATCAGCCCAGCCTGGCGTTTAAAAGATGAGAGAAAAGTAGGAAATTATTTTCCCTTGGTTTTGGTGAGTTTGGTTGGGCTGATTTAAAGAAAGCCCAGGGTTGTTATTGTGAGCCCGATACGACTTTTCTACGGCCTTCAAGGTAGTCTCTTGTATCAAGATGAGTTCATGTACCGGCTGGTTTGAGTTTGAGTAGCATCAAGTATTAAAAAATTCTATATTCTCACTTTTCTCATAATGTTCAAGAAAATATTCAATTTTTTCCGTGTTCTTAAATCTCATTTGTAAACTACAGTTTTGTTTTTAACAGATGTGTGTAAGGTGAGGCAATAAGGTGAACTGTGTAGATGATGTAGGCTTTCACCTTCCTTAAGCTAACTTCATCTATTATAAATACCATTATAAATACATCAGCCATGTACCCTGTGTGCAATCCTACCTGAAATGATTCCTGGTGAAAATAACGAAATAACCTGCTCAGCACATTTTGATGCTGTTGATGCGTTTGATGCGTTTTGATGTTGTGGGTGTAATTTAGAACGTAGTGTTTCATAAAAAGGGGGTGGCTGGACGGGAGAAGGGAAGTTATGGATTCACACAACACATATACCAAAAATGAGAAGAAATGTTAGCTGAAGATGTGACTTGGATGAAATAAAGGAAGGATTAGTCACAATATCAATTAATCTGCTGTTAACATCCAAGCCTGTTGTTTATAAACTTCAAAATCCCAGCATAACTGCTTAATCTCAGCATGTGGTTAAGCCATATAATACAGCAACCCCGTTTCCAGTCATGCTGGTGATCGTGATATGATCAGATTTTGACAAAAAAAAACGTGTAGGGTTAGAGTACGGAACCACGAATATAAAACCAGATAAACCAACAACCAGGAAAAGGCTTGATGATGATAATCGCTCACATTATGTGCATTAAAGCCATATTCACCACAGAGAGATAATGGAGATAAGCAAGTGACGAAAGGATGGAACACCAGGAGGCTTCAAGAAGCTCATGAATGAATCGGGGAAATGTATCGTGCATGACTAGCTAGATATACACACCGAATGTTGCTACTGTAATATTTTGGTGTGGCTGTGGCTTTCGACACAAGTGAAAGTAAACTTAAAAGACGATTACATTTTGTCTACTGATATAACGTTAATATAAATGCAAAGACTACATCCATGTTAAATCATCCAACCGTGTGAATGCACGAATTCGCACATAGAAATGCGCTTCCACAAATAAATAAAAAGAGAGGAAGGAACGAAGAGATTTTTTTGAAGATATAGATGTTGCCTTTTTTCTCTCTTTTCTTGGCAAAATGTTCCTCCTTCTATTCCTTTCTCATATCCCATTGCTAATGCTAGATTTGATGTCCATTTGTGGATCTTGAGTATCATAGTGTGGTATTAGTTTGTCTTGTAATGCTTATATCTCTATCTACATACATATGATGAAGACATGAACCTGAAGAAAAGATGACGGCGACGAGGAAGACGATGATGATGGCTTATGGCAAAGCAAGGCTTAAATCAGGACATGGCATTAGTTGAAACAGAATAGGATATGACAAGACAGGACAGACCTAAGCTGGAAGAGAATTCTTGGCAGGAGAAAGTGTATTTAGAATAGTGTAAAGCTGGGCGAAATGGAGTATATATTACACCAGAAAAAAATATTATGTTGTAGCGGCTTTTGCATCTTGAAAACAGTGTAATACTAGCGATTAGCAGCATTGAACGTTGTTTCGTCTCGTTGCGTGGGGCAGAGAAAGGATATTCCTGGGAATTTATGAGTATCATTTCATGTCACATATTGCTTTTTGAGCACTGACTGTGTGCTCTGGCGTTATTGTGAATAGAAGCATGTTTCCAAAAGAAAAACGTGTAATAATGCCAGGCGAATATTATGCGACAACCGGGTTCTCCGAGTGCCTATAAACCTTGTTATATATTTGGACTGTGTTTTCAATGTGATGATGGCGTGGGGAAAATATTTATTTTGAGAAAGAATTTTTGCTGGAGATGAACTCGCATTTGCAGAATTATTCAGCATCTAAGGTAGAGAGAGGAGAGGACAATATTTGAAGGGTTCATTCATGCACGGTTGGTCTCACACATGTATATACCTACACGCATATACTCTATATCACGTGTGTCTTTGATAAAACTTAATTTTGTTTTTTTCGATCCCAACGTATTACATTACGTGTACACATTGAGGAAGCGAGCGATATTAAAACAGGAGCAAATGTGGATTTTCTACTTGGTAGGCAAATGAGAAAAAAAATGATTCAATACAACGCGACAAAATATGTGATCTTGATGAAGAAGATTGCAAAGTTGTAGGGTTTTCACTTTAAATAGACAAGGCTTTCCTTTCAGCAAAGGAAAAACTAGTCATTCATGCATACCCGCTTGCTTACATACACATCATGATACATATATATAGTATGCCTCTCAACTTTACCTATTTAGATGTACATGGGCTGAGTGACTGTGATGGAGGATATACGATTCCTTGCTGTAGTTTTTCAGTCTTCCCACTTATCCCTTCCCTTTTCTCCTCGCATTTCGTCCACTTAAATAAGCATCAAAGCAAATAATGCAAAATATGCTATTGCTTCTTCTTCCTCTCGCGCTGGTCTATGGCATATCATCCAGGGTTCCAACTTTTGTGCATGTTTTTACCAAACTCTTACTTTCTATTTATTTTTCGTACAAACAAATAATGCATGTGTGTGTGCTTGTACAATATTTGCTTGCAAAAGTAGAAAACTAGCAGTACCCGCACGAACCCGAAGAAGAAGTGCATCGTAGGCAGTAGGTAGGTACATACAGCATAATATCCTCACTACCAACGTATAAGGAGAGAGAGAGAGAGGGGGGGGCGAAAGCAAGCATATTTTCAAAGTTGATCTCATTAATTCTACTTGGTTTCCTCACAAATTCATTGTGGATGAGTTTTCCCATTAAAACTCTGTCTGAGATGATGATCATGAGAACTCGCGGCGGCCATCGTCGTCATCACGTGAAAAAGGGTTCTCGCTCTGAATTCGTTTCGTTGTTGGGGATATTTCCACTTTTAGGAGGATTGAGCCTGGTTTAATGTGCATTAGTACCTAGCTATTAGTGTTTAGGTATAGAAGGTTTGTTAGTCGACACGAATTGTGAAGTGATGGTGATGATGGAGCAAGAGAAAAGCGTGAACAAGCATTAATAATATCACCAGTAGGTAGGTGCATGGGAGTGTCCTGCCTGACGCCCAAGATTTTCTACAAGGGTTTCCACGTAAATTGCAAAAGGAAATCGTGTCACACATGATAGAGTTTAAGAGTTAGTGCTGATGCATATATAGAGCGAATTTGCTACGAGTGGAACATTGGACTTGTTCTGGATTTAAATGTTAATGTGTTAATATCCATGTGATAATGAAGACGAAATGAGAAAATATGCTGTGCTGCTATTCCTTTTCCAGAGGTGGAGTGTTTTAGCCGTATAGGGACTACCTGCACTACACACTACACAACTCTACAAGTATGTTATAATTTTTAGTACAAGGCTTCCATTGAAGAAAGTACAAAGTAAGTGTTCCAACGGAACGGTAAAAGGGAAAAAGTGATTTTGAGCCTGGTGTCCTTTAAAGTTTAGTCCCCGTCTTATCCACTTCATATCTTTAGCGTTTCTTATTTCGGTGTAAATGCAATAACTTAAGCAATTTACAAACGGTGTTTTCCCCAGTGGCTTTCGGTTTACCCTGTAACAGCGGTTCTATTTTTAGGGGACAGGAAGAAATATTGTGGACGAGATTTTAACGCGGCATCTCTTTTTATATGGTGTTTTCAGAGAAGTGGAGCGAGACAACGATGCGGAGGAAATCCACTTCAGGGGATCAAAACTCCCTAGTCGTCAGTGGGCTCCTTCCCGCTGTCACTTATCACTTTCGTCTCCAGGCTAGAAACCAACTTGGCACCTCAGAGTCTACACAGGTCTTTGAGGTGAGTGAGTGATTAAATGAAACTACAAAGAAGTTTTGAGAAGCATATTATATGAGCAATCGTAATTTGGTTTCCGACAAACCTTATTTCTGGAATATAATTTCTTGAAATTACTACATTACGATTTACACACCTACCACACCTACTCAACTGGGAACCTTCCTTTGATTACCTATACTTAAGGGTCGCTATACGGCTCGGCTGCAGCAAAGCAATCTTCATATATGTTGTTTGATGCAATACAATGTCCAAGTTGAATTATGTAAATTGAATTTTCCTTCTTACAACTACCTGAAAAGCAGAAGAGCATTTTGTGGATTTGCGTAAACAATTAATATTAGATTATATATGGTTTTGTTTTGAAGGTCGATTTTGTTTGAAAGTCAAAGTCGAGTTATAAGCATTTGAAACGGTCCTTCCTCTTAATTTTCTTTAGAGGTGTAATATGAAATTATTGCTGTTGGTTTAAAGGTAACAACAGACGGCGAGCCGCCTAGTGGACCACCTCAATATGCAACGGTAGAACCTGTGTCCTCAACCGAACTTCGAATTTCCTGGCAACCTCCAGCAAAGGATCGACGACACGGGTTCATCCTCGGGTACAACGTTGGAATAAAACGAACCAGGTAAGTACAACTAAGCCTATACACTGCGTAGTAACCTCTGAAATCGAAGTTTGTCGCGTCGCAGTTTTCGCAAATTCGGCGTGCATTCACGTGCACACCGTACTCATATCATATCATTAGATATAATAATCATGATGCTTCCATCATGTCACTAATGCCCGAAGACCTGTAGTAATATCAAAAATAAAGATTTTGTACGTTTCTCGGAATGTCCAGGACTACGTGAACTATAATGTCTGTTCAAATACTACTGCAATGTGTACGATGTCACCGTATTTTTATATACTTCCTTGCGCACTTATTGAACATGTTGGTCATTCCTGGGTTCGTTACTTTCACAAACTTCCTGCTTCTTTTGTATTACTCCTAATGCCAGGAGCACTATACATAAGACAATCTTGTTTGAAAGGGAGCAATCTTGAAGTTGCTACAAGACTTACCAGAGTTTTGTGCTGTGTGCACCTTGAAAAAAATCACTTCCCACTTTCTAAAATAAAGCCCTAGGGAATGGATTTTTTCTCTCGACGAGAATCCAGAAGGGTCACGTAGCGCACCTTCACAGATTTCTTCTCATGGATTCTAGGCTAGGTATTTCTATTTCTACTACTTTTTGTTGACCATCATGTCCCTTTGTATATTTTCGTTCCCTTAATTTTGACATGACTTTCCCCTACCGGCTCTTCGCTATATATATTGCAATAACTTGGAATGACTACTCACAATGGGACTGATGGGTATGAGCATACACCTACACACTCTACATGGGCCGTAGCTCGTGCTGTTTTAAAAGAGGAAAAGTGGTTCATAACACGTAGCCGAGTGTATATAATGCAGTGGTCATCAGAAATTTTTTCTGACCAAAGTGGTCTTTTCCGTTTCGTACGAGTTCCTTTTTGTGTACACCAGTCACGTCCACTAGATTACCGTTAAAAGCCACAGCCGCAGTCGCACACAAAGACAGGCAGGCATGGTTGAATGTTGCGATTGCAAGAAAGATGTATGTATACGCAACGTATACCACGACTACTGAAAAATTCCGGAAGGAGATACTACGTTATAGCATATAGCGGTCTATAGAACAAATTTTTGTAAAATTTTGAGCTCGAAATACCACAACTTTTTGTATTTTGCTGATCACCCGATTCATGTATGTATTGAGAATATGAGCGATAAACGTCGGAAATGACCTATAATAATCTTAGAGGACAACACTGCTTGAAATCAAAATACCTAACGAATACGAATGGCTGCAGAGTCCTTCTAATGAACATCCTTATTATAACGACATCGCTATCCTGCTTTATTGAACGGGTTTCTCCAGCATATCAATAAGTTTAGCAGAATTTATTGTGGAACTCATCAGTTGTGATTTCTTTGTCTCGGTTTATTTGCCATTTCTGGGGAACGCCTGGCCATCTTTACGGTATGGTGCTCATGTACATATTCACGGTGAGCAGTGAGGAAGTCGGAATGTACAACTGGACAAGGATTGAAAATACCCCAGAGGACATTTCATCCGTGGCAACATCATCCACGTCCTCCTCCTCTACCTCATCTGCAGCGACTGGAAGTAGTGGTTCTGGTTCCACAAGTACGGGAAGTGTTCCAGTGTTGAACACAATTCTCAGTGGCTTAGACAAGTTTACCGAGTATGAGGTAGTCGTCCAAGCGTACAATCAATTGGGAGAAGGGCCTACAAGTTCTCCGTCTGTTGCGGCTACTCTTGAAGATGGTAAGGGTTCAAAAAGGAAACCACACGCGCGTTTAAATATACATACATTTACATATCTCTTGACACAATTCCTACTCATTTTTACTATATATACCTATGGATTTTTTATATTCGAATGATGATGCATGCATACTTGAGCTTTGAGCGACTATTATTAGGGTCTGGAGATCAATATAAACCCTACCACTGTAAAACAAACATCTGAATCCCAATTGAACAACAACACGGTGAAAAAATGGCACACAACAATTCCAAGTAGAGAAAAAAAAACAAAGAAAAATAGGATTACACTCGTGTTTGTTGTATATTGTTTTGTTTTCAGTTGCGTGATTATATTTTTTTGAGGCACACATTTCTTATAGTGAGTCCCTTGACGGGACAAAAAGTCTGAAAATGTTTCCAACCACTTACATTACTCTTCAACCTATTTCCCAAACTATTTCTTGTTTATTCTCAAAACAAAAATCTTTTGTTTAAAGAAAAGTCCCGATTGTGAGGCAGGAAGAAGAACCAAAGCATTTCATGTCTATTTTACTCCAAGGTCGGTCCTCTGACACAACTTACTTTACTTTTAGACTGGAAATTGTATGATGGTGTTGGTGTTGGGGAGCCCAAAGTTAACTTTTTTCTCTCCTTTTCATTTGTATTATTGCATTTTATCTCTTGCAATAATAACTGTACATCCCGTTGCAGTACCACCATGAAACTGGAGAGGAGCAGTGCCTATTAAACGTTTGTCATTGTCCTTTTGCTTAGTTTACTTGTGTTGTGTCCTCTTGTGTCTGGTCTATTGGGATATCAACTTTCCGCTTCAGCTTTTTAACATGGTGTTGAGGAAGAAGGAGATTCGAAACTAGAAAACCATCTCATTTATTTTACTACAGTTCCCCACAGATTTTACCTACTTGCATAATACTCTCTCTCACTCATCTAGTTCCTGTTGGTGGTGTACTTAGGAATACATATCTATAGGTACGCACGCAGGCATCCCGCTCGACACTATATAGCCCGTCATGCATTTAAGCTGTAAGCTTAGGGAAAACAGGGGAAAAACTTTTCTAATTCGGATTGAAGGGGAGAGAAAAGTTTATTATTGTTGCTGCTTCCCCGCGTGTGTGTATGTGTAGCTTTCGAGGGAAAAAGAAGTGAAAATAAAATACAGCACAATACACACCGAATGAAGACCAAGTTGGAGAAAAACGAGAAAACAAGAAATGTGTACACATTTAGATAGGCTACATACTTACTCTGAGAATGATTACACATTCTACCGTGGTACTTTCCAAGGAAGTAACTCCCATGCTTTCTCTCCATGGTATGTGCATATTGAGGTGGAAGGAACAAAAACTTGGAATAAAAATTAATTATGCATTTCCTTCTCTCATTTTTTACCCCTCATGCTACATCATCATCATCATCACCGGGGGAAAAATGCAAACTTTCTTCCGCATAATTCCCACCCATCAACAAAACCAACTTTCACTGAACCATATGGATTGAAATGAAATTGTAACTTGGGATGAAAATGACAATGTATACCCCACTTCCCGTCCCAACATTACCGGATCCTGGTGATGACATGCTAATAATGCTGTATTACCTATGCATCTCACGCACGCAACAAGTTCCAAGCGCGGCCCCTTCCGATGTCACTTGTTCCTCTTCGACAGCTCACAGCGTCACCGTAAACTGGGAGCCACCGTCGAGGAAACACGCCCATGGGAATATTGCGTCGTTCCGGGTTGTCCTCGAAGTCATCCCTGATAACGATGAATTTCCCATATCTTATTACTTTTCAACTGGAACCAGCTCATCTGACTCTGGCGGTAAGTCAACTTTTTTTGTCGCCTTTGAATTATGCTGACAGATATTTATTTACATAATTTAAGAAAACCGGAAAAAAAGAGGAAAAGGAACCAACATTTTTGTTGGAAGAAGAAAAGAATGAAATGTCTGTGTATGTGTGTGTGTGTGAAATTTTTTTCAAGCTCAAAAATCCAAAGAAAAGAGCATTCGTGTTTTCTATAGTGTTCAGTTAGCGACAATTTCAACATGGATGGATACACGTATTATACAGTAGCGGAACCCTTTCCCTCTCCTTTCTTTTTTTTACATGACAGGAGAAAAGTTGTCCCTTGATAGCAATTCCGATAATTTAGGGAAACGAATATGGCTTTAGAACTGTATACACACTGTATGGCATGCCTTTATGCCTTTCCCAACCCTTTCGGTAGGAACAAGGCGTGTTTGAAAAAAGTATAAAAAAACGAATGAATGAATGACTCGTTTACTCTCTAGTTCTCAAAAGAAAAAAGTCTCAATTTGTTATGGAACCTAGTTAGCCAAGTAAAATTGAAGACGGGGAAGGGCGAGGGAAGAAACCAAGCATATAAGCTACATTCAACTTAGAAATTTTTGTTGACTGTGTCTTAAGGTGGTGGTAATGAGGTGGGAACTGGGATCCCATCTGGTGCAACGGCAAATATTGGAGGAGGAATGGAACTTGACAGCCGTGTAACGTCTACTAATACTGTGGTCCATGGGTTGACACCGTATACGAACTATAGGTGAGTGGTTTATGTGAGAAAAGGGTAATTCTATTATTATCAGAGTTTAAGGAAATGTATATAATATCCGTATGTGTATGTTACTAACAGATTATTATGGACACTGTTTTATAACAATGAATGAAGTTTAGTTCTTTTCCCTCTAATTAAGCATTTTCCTAAGGACTTTGTACTTGCTAAACCATTTAATTTACCCATTGTGAAAGGGAATTTATGCAGAAGCAGGATTTAGTTAAGATAGTCATTCGCGATGTAACATTGTGTCAATGTCGACTAAATCGGACGTGGATGACTTCTTACAAATACGCACTTTCTTGTCTGCGTTCAATATGCCATTTATGCCAATTACTTTTAAAAGCAAGGAAATCTAGAGGTTATAGAATTTTTTTTCGTTTGGTGCAAGTTTACTGCTTTTAATTACAAAGCTAAATATTAGTAGTATTACAGGACGTTGAGAGTATATTTTTGAGAGAAAACATGCCGATGCGGTGGCGAACGTAACGTTTTGGACAGTAGCATTTTTGCGCGTATAATATATTACAACAATGAGCATATTTCCAT